>VMDO01003267.1:76919-147162 GCA_007922755.1 Pedetes capensis
GGGCCTGGTTAGTACCTGGATGGGAGACTGCCTGGGAACACCAGAAGCTGTAGGCTTGGGAGAAGGACCTGGCAACCCCCTCCCAAAAATCAATCTGCCATTGAAAACCCTATGAACAGCAGAGAAGCACTGACAATAGTGTTTCCCCTGTTGTACAGAGGGTCGCTATGAGTCGGATACCGACTCAACAGCACCTAACAACAACAACAAATATAGAGGAAGTGCAGCCAAAGGGTTCCTAGGAAGGAAGGATGGCTAAATTGCATCTTACATATTTTGGACATGTTGTCAGGAGGGACCAATCCCTGCAGAAGGACATCATATTTGGGAGAGTGGCAGGTCAACAACAACAAAAAAGGAAGACCCTCAACTAAATGGATTGACACAGTGGCTGCAATAATGGGGTTAAACATAATAAAGATTGTGTGCCTGGCATAGAGTCAGGGAATGTTTCGTTCTGTAATACATAGGGTCTCTATAAGTCAAACCTGACTAGATGGCTCTGAACAACAACAATACCAGATGAACTTTGGAGGAGTGGGTTTGGGTACTAATACATGAAACAGGGATAGAAGAGGCAATAAAAAAATAAAATAATAAAATAAAATAAAAGTTTTAGGACTCATTTTCTCTTATTTAATTTTTCCTAATTATAAACATTATATATTCATTATAGAATATTTAAAAAGAGAAATAGGCAAAATTTTTAAAAAATAAAAGAAGAAGAGGAAGTAGTATGGAATCAGTCATATCTGAAGATGGTCATGACCAATTCTTTGAAGTATAGATATCTTGTCTCCCTCATCTTCACATGTATATAAATGTTTGTCTGTATGTTCATATTTTTGGAATATAATGTCATATCCAAATCATTACTTTTGGAGCACCTGCCCTATAGCAATTATAAAGCTTTCTTATAAAATGAAGCCTATCATGACTTCTTCAGGGGCCAAATGAGAGCATAGAATCATGTGGAAAATTCATGTGAGAACCTCAAGTGGTAGGGGAGAAGCTTGACAAAATAATACGGATTGTTTTCACTCTTTTATTGGGGCTCAAGCGTATTCTTTCCAAGGGTATTTTGCTTTTTTTGGAATCTTCTGAACCTAGGATCAAGTGAACACAGTTGGAAACACTGGATGTAGGATTAGAAGATGGGTACATATATTCTGAATTCATCACTTAATTATCTGACAACTGGGCTAGTTCTTCGACCACTCCAAACCTCCATTTTATCATAATGGAAATATTTATTCTTACCAAGTAACATCAATTTGAGGCTCAAATGAAATTAGAAGCACACTTGACAATATCTAGGACATAGGCTGTAATCAACAGAGGGTGGATGACCTAAAAGGAATTAAATATGTTCTTTATAGTTCTTTATAGAATGAATTGGTGGAGTGATTCCAGAATTTGGGGTATGAAGATAGGTTTGAGATTGGGCTGAGCCTGCAATAAGTGATTATAAGGCAATTCATTCAACCCAGTAATTAGTTTTTTGAGCTGTAGTTTCCTCAACAACCATCTGAAATCATGTGTACAGAACGTGTTAATTTAATAAATTCTGCATAATAATAATGATGGTGATGATAAAGATAATAGTGATTGTTTTCTTGCTGGTAAATTAGAAGAAGAAGAAAAAGTAGAGGAGGAAGGAAAATATTGATTCTGTAATATGCTAAAGATAGATGAAAGTGGCATTTGGTTATTTCTCAAATCCTATACCTTCAAACTGACACTATATTTCAGCTGTTTTCAACCACGGCTGTACATTAGAATCACTGGAAGAGTTAAATAAACAAACAATGCCTGATATCCAAATGAATGAGAATCACTGAAGGGCTGGGCTGGAGATCCTATTTTTAAAGGTCCCTAGACCACTGTAATGTGCAACCAGGGTTGAAAACTATTTCTATGTATATTTATCTCCAAAAGGAAGCTATTGGTGGATGCATAGCTGATTTTCATAACTCAGTGAACGTGAACAGGAAAGTTGCTTGTTCTGAGTACCCCATGTTGACAGGAAGATGGAAAAATTGGAAATGGGCCCACTGGAGCTATGGGAGCTAGCCTTTGTATGGGAAGCAACTTCCCTCCAAGTTGCTGGGTGCTTTCAGACACAGTTCAAAGGCAGTGGTGTGCTCCACTGAGCCAGGAAGGCCCATATGAATTTCAGATGCTGAGAATGTTGGGATTCTTGGCATTTGTCCCTTGTATGGATGACTGTGGGAACCTGCGGCCTGTCTCCCTGTCTCTGGTTTTAACTGTCTGCAAGCTGTTTTTCACACAGTATAGCAGAAGCCTATCCTCCTTTTTATTAAATGATAACAAATTACCACAAACATAGTGGGATAAAACAATACCTATCTATTATCTTAAAACTCTGTAGGCATGGAATAGCTGGATTCTCTGCACAGGGTCTCACCAGCGTGAAATTGTAGTATTTTTTAACTGTGTTCTCCCTGGAACTTGGAATTTGCTTCCAGCCTCATCCTGGTTGTTGGCACTTCTTTCACCTCAGAGGACTGAGATTCCTGTGTCCTTACTGGCTGGCTGCTAGGGGCTACTCTCAGCTCCAACGGGGCATCCTTTGTCAGATGGCCCCTGTAACAACAGAGAATCTTCCTTACATCCAATGTCCCTCATGGTGTGAGTCTCTTTACCAGGAAGAGCTGAGCCCTTAAAGGCTCACCTGTTTGGGTCAGACTCACAAAGATAATCTCCCCTACTTAAAATCAACTGATTTTGGACCTTAATTACCTCTGCAAAATCCCCTCACATAAATAAATAAATTAATATTTTAGAACTGAGAAAAGATATGTATACACAGTTGGCTGAGAGACTAAGGGACTATCTTTGAATTCTGCCTGCATAAAGTCCAAATATATACTATACCCTTAAAACTTTTTAACAGGTACACATTCTTCCTATTAAATACATAATCTTAGTATAGTATATAAAACTCTGTAATCTTGTGTATCTCTCCAGAGTTGCCTCTAGGTACTCTGTGCCTTACACCTTTCTCAGCTACATTATATTTGCACCAATTTGTTTATATTTTTGTGGCTTTGTGTACTATTTTGTTTCTTACATCAAAACTTTAGCTAAAAATCTTCCATGTGCTTAGAATATTTCTTCCTATCTGTACTCACAGGAAAAACTTTCATGACCCAGCACAGGCTTCCTGACCTCTTAAGAGTCTTACACTGAATTTATTCTTTCACACAACAAACATTTATTGATCACCTACTATGTGCCAGTCATGCCCCAGTCATTGGAGATAAATGATATATCAGTAACTATAACCATTCCCCCTCCTCTCTTTTCTTCCCCTCTCCTTCTCGCTTTCTCTCTCTCTCTCCCTCTCTCTCTCTCTCTTCTCAGATTCTACTAGGGAAACAGGCAAAGCACAAAGATAACTATAACATTAGTCAGATTGCAATTGTGCTATGAGAAAGGAGATAGAGAGTGATGCATCAGTTGTCATTTTAGATACCATCAACCCATAAAGCTTCTGTGATGGTGACAGCAAAGACCTTGAAGGAAGTGAGGGAGTAAACAATATAGAAAAATGAGGTAAGGGCCTCAGGGTCATTGCCTTTGCTGTTTCTTTTGACCCTATTATTTGCTGAATGGTTGAAAGAACAATGACAAAAAAGAGTTGCAGGCAAAAAGAACAGAAAGTACAAAGGCTCTGAGATAGAAAGTCTTTTAATGCTCAGTTAATATTTGCCTGACCTGATGGGACCAATTAGATATTTCTGGGAAGAACTCTCGTTGTTGTTGTTGTTGTTAGGTGCCATGGAATTGGATCCAACTCACAGCGTTCCCTGTGTACAATAGATGAATCACTCCCTGACACTGTGCCTTCTCTGCTTTTCACAGGGTTTTCAATGGCTGATTGCTTTGGGATTATGTTGGGAGTGGATTGCCATGTCCTTTCCCCATTTTTGACATGCTGGGGATCAAATTCAGGGCCTCAAAGAGTGCAGGGCAGTACTCGTCATTGGAAACGAATGGGGAAGAAAAATAGAAGTCAAGGTCCAGGTACTAAGTAGGGGCATTGGCTAGCAAAAGACAGTATCAGGCAACAACTAAGTAGACTGCGTTCATGGCAAAGTACTAAGTCCTGTGGAGTCCTCAGACCCAAAACAGAGAAACTGAGAATAGAAACCTAGCCACAGGGATAGGCTAGGTATGCTGAGGGTAAGGATCTTAGAAGTTGGGGGTAGCCTGGGCACAACCCAGGCTGTGGTTGCTTCAATGCTGCTTTTGTACTTTCAGAATTTATATTGCCATTTGTCTCATTTCATTGAAAGCAATGGCCTACAGGCCTGTCTCCTGGCCTTTAGGAGACACAAATTAACAAAGGTCTTCCTTGGATCCCTTATATCCACACAGTTATCATCAAATAGAGTATCCTCTGGCAAGGTCAAGGAGCCAAATGGGTGAAGATTGAAAGATAACAGAACCCAAACCAGGTGCAGTGGTGCATGCCTATAATCCCAGCAACCCAGGAAGCTGAGGCAGGAGGATCATGAGTTCTCAGCCAGACACAGCTTGGGCAATTTGTGCAACTTAGTGAGACCCTGTCTCAAAAAAATAAAATATAAAAATAAAAATGAATCTGGGAGTGTGGCTCAGGGGCAGAGCATTGCATAGCATGTGCAAGGCCCTGAGTTCAATTCCTCAGTACTAAAAATGGGGGAAAACAAAAGAAAGGACAAGAAATGAAAAGAAAACAGAACCAATAGGATGTGGTCTTTTGGGCTTTTGTGATTGTAAAGGAGAGGGACCTTGTCAAGGTAACTTGGGAAAATAGTGTTTACTCTAGAGATACATATCTATTTAATAATATAATTAGGACTGAAATTAGAATGCTCTTGTGGTACAACTCTAAAGAATAAGAAAATAATAAAGTATACTTGTTCCTCTTTTTTCTTTTTCCTTCTTTCTTGGCCTGCCTCTGGGTGTCAGCTTTGTTTTTCTTTCTCTGTTGTGAGGCATTTTCTGCTTACTCATGATTTCTACTGCCTCAAAATTTTGGACTGCATGTGCCTTTGGCTTGCCATGCATCCAACTCTGCTTCATGGTGGTTTATTCAGATTCAATTTATACCACCAACTGGTATGGTTTGTCTGCATGACTTAATTCAAATTTAGAAGACAGAGAACTTTGTTGTCCCAGTTCATTTTAAAAAAAATACTGGTAAGCTAAAGGATTAGCTTGGCTCATATGCCCACTATTAGCTCAATTACCTAAACCTTGGATGAGGATAGCAGGAAGGAAGAAAAGGGATGCATGGCTTACAATGTAGTTGTCTAAATATAAGGGGGTATAGGTGGAAAAAATTCCTCCAAATGATAGTATGTACTGGATGCTGTGGTACATGCCTATAATCCCAGTGACTTGGGAGGCTAAGGCAGGAGGATCACAATTTCGAGGCCAGAGGCAGCTTATACCCACTTGTCAACACTCTTTCTCAAGGTAAAAAGTAAGAAAGGGGATGGAGGTACAGCTCAGTGTTTGAGTACTTGCCTAGCAACTGTGAGGTCCTGAGTTCATACCCCAGTACTGCAGAAATAAATAAATAAATTAATTAGTTAATTAATAAAATCAGTGTAGGTGAGCAGACACCAACTGATACCTAATTCAGGAAATGAGATGAGTCCTTGAAGGAGTTTAAAAGTTAACTGGGGAAATTAAATATCAACCAGAACTAAGCACAAACAATTAAGTGTAGCTTGTGAGGGAAAACAGAACCAATATTCAAGAGCCCAGCAAAGACTTGTTTGGAATAGGAAAAATTAGTGAAAACACTTGGGGATGGAGTGTCAAGAACGTTTCTAATGGAGGTATATCTATTTCTTTTCAGAGGTGTTATCATTTGAAACTAAAATGTCCCACAAAGGTCATGTGACTTTTTGAACTCTAGGTGTCTAGGTGGTGGCACTGTAATGGGAGGCTGTGGAACTTTGGGAGGTGGGAGGTGGCTTACAGAAGTAGGTAACTGGGGGTGGGCCTTTGCAGATTTTCTGTGCTGCCTGCCCCACTGTTCCAGTTCTGTCTCTGCTTCCTGTTGCCATGATGTGAAGAAGATCCTCTGCTACAGGCTTTTTTGCCAGCTGCTCAACCATGCCTCCCCATCATTAGGAACTAAAATCCTCAAACTGTAAGCCAAATAAGCCTATCTATCTTTCCTCCTTAACTTGTCCTGTCAGTTATGTTGCCACAGCAACACACAACCTAACTAACACAAGAGATCGGCACTTGATGTTCCTACTTTATTGGGCAATGGAGAAAACAGGGCAGGTTCTCAAGTCCATACAGACATAGAGAGATGTATTAGACTAGTCCAAGACAAGAAGTGAGGGGAGGAATGCACGCCAAAGCTTTGGCCCTCATTCATGGAAGACTCACTGTTGTAGTCGGAGTATGGCCACCTTCCCCCATCTTTGACCTCCCTGTTCCACTTCCATTGTTTATTTTTGTTCATAGAAACTTTTTGAAATCCTACCTATTTAACTTACCTACTTGTTTTTTATCTGTTGCTTGGAATCTAAGTTCCATGGAATCTATGCTCCTGAGGAAAAGGATTTTCTCTGTTTTGTTCAGTGTTGAATTTGCAGCATCTACAAAGTGCCTTGTTCAACGATTATTTGTCAAATAAGTGAATTCCATCATTTATCCAAGTTACTTGCCTAGGAAAGAAGAGAGATCACATTTATGAATCAAAAATTGTCTGCATGTTCTCTGTACTCATTAATGGGGCACAATACAGTTTTGAATTTCAGGATTCTCCTCTCTTTTTGGTTATAAATGTGTCTTCAACATGTTTACCAATCTTTTAATATAGGTTACAATATGCTGTGGTAATAAATTATGCTCTAAAGTCTCAGTGGCTTAACTCAACACAATTCATGCAATGCAGGGTCTCAGGAACAACTGTGCAATTGCTCCACACAGTTACCC
Organism: Pedetes capensis; assembly: GCA_007922755.1. NCBI lineage: Eukaryota > Metazoa > Chordata > Mammalia > Rodentia > Pedetidae > Pedetes > Pedetes capensis. The sequence goes on from VMDO01003267.1 coordinate 83,895, forward strand.
AAGAACATAGGCCAATGAGTCTCCACCATCCTACAAGACCCATACCTCAACATGATACCTCAGACTTTGCTGTAAGAGAATAAATAAGGCCAACTCATAACTCTTTTCATGTTTGCTTGGAGTTTATTTACAAGGACCACATCTTTCTTAATATGACCTTGGGAGGCTGAGAAGGCCCCTGTGTGTCCAAGAGGGAGAAGAGAAGCAATCATAGTAAACACACTAGTTTCTGTCACATCCAGTGATGAGTATAGTGGAACTATCAGTATATGAAGCACAAAAAACCCTTGGAGAATGCAACATTGGCTTTTGAGGTTATTTGGTTTAACAAGGTTTGAAATACAGAGCTAGAACTAAATAATGATAATCACATAATTCTTCCACATGTAAGAAACACATAAAGTATTTTTTTTCAGTAAATTAAACAAAAAGCATAGCAATAGGATGTGCAGAAGTGATCATTGGTCCACTCAGGTGATTTATTTGAGACTGTGGCCTATTGTGAAATTTGTACCTGAACCAGTGTTCACTCCCTTTTCCCTTACCGAGAGGCAATTTGTTTTTACCTCCTGTGAGTGTGAAGTTGCCCCAGTGGAATCTGTCTCTCTGGCCAGAGGTGTCCATGTGGACCTGATCTCTAAGGCCACATCAAGCTGGAGAAGCAAGGGCACACTCTCTTCTAACGACTACAGATTTGTCTCTTTGTCTTGTTGTTGGTTGCCCTTGAGTCTGTGTCTGACTCATAGAGACCCTACGTACAACAGGTGGAACACTATTGTTAGTGCTTCTGTGCTACTTCATAGGGTTTTCAATGGCTGATTATTTTGGGAGAGTGGGTTGCCAAGTCCTTCTCCCAAGCCTATAGCACCTGGTATTCCCAGGTGGTCTCCCATACAAGTACTGACCAGGCCTGTCCCTGCTTAGTTTCTGAGATCTGACAGGATTGGACACCACAGTGGTGCAGCTGCAGGCACGTTTTCATCTTAGTGTGAAGGAAATTCCATCATACCAGCTCAGTCACTGACCTCAAGTACTCAGGCTTGCCAGGAGAAATTGTGCATAGTGTCAGAGGCTCACTTTTCACAAATCCACCCTGCTCCTCCTAGGAAATGTTTGCAGAAACAAGTGTATGAATAGGCAGTGGAAGGAAACAATTAGGCATTTCCTATTCAAAATTTAAAAATTTTAAGTTCTGGATATACTAGTTGATAAATTTATTCACGCAAGTGAAAGAAATCAAATATTAAACATTATAAAAATATTTGTCACTATTCCAAATGTATACTCATTGTAAAAAATTTTTAGAAAATACAAAAATGCACACAATGAAAGTCAGCAACAAGGACTTAAAAATGTAGTCACCTATTTTTGTGCAAGGCAGTATGGTAGGTACTAGGGATAAACAGTGAGTAAAACAAAATGTCTGTCCCCATGGCCTACTACTTAGAGATAATTGCTGTTGTTCATTTAAATGTTAAACTAAGATCATTTCAGTCATTTTTGTTTACACACCCACCCACGCCCACACATTTAACTGCAGGAGACTGAAGCAAATGGGTGCAGCCACAGCTTGCAGCTGCTTTGGGCGTAGCCTGTTTTCAAATCAGTGTGATTCTCAGAGTGCATACCAGGCCCTCCACATCAGGCCAATGCACCAGTGGATTTTATAGATGTATACAGTACAGGTTATAAGGAGCAAAGAAACATTTGCACAATTAATACATTTCAGTTGTGGGGGTGGCATTTTCAGAAAGTAACCAAGGAAGTGAATCTTCGTAGTCTGCTACAAAGGTTTCATTTTAAGCTGAATTCTTAGTTAATGGTAAAACTGGCATCAACTAGATTAGAAATTTCAGGCAAAACAAATAGGTTTCATAGACCAAAGTTCAAAGTCAGCCAAAGAGCAGAGGCCATCTCCTGAATAAAAGTTGGGGAAACAGCTCTTCTTCCTCTGTGAATGCTATCATCATGCCTTCTGTTACACCTTTAGTTACTTGGTGATTGGTATGAGAAATTCTTATTATTGTGTCAGGTGAAGCAGAGTCCAGATATAGAGCAGATATAATGATAAATTGAGGTGGATCAACTTCTGTGTTTCTTTTATTTTTATTTGCAGCAGTAATATTAAACAATACATCCTAAAGTTAAAAAGAGAAGCAGAGAGAATATAGCAGCTGTCTTGATATGTTTTATTTGAATTTCTACTTTCTCTGAGCATTTATTCTGCAGCCTTAGCACTGTGGCTTCTGATCCCATCGGCTAAGCAGGGTCGGGCCTGGTTAATACTTGGATGGGAGACAGCCTGGGAATACCAGGTGCTGTAGGCTTGGGAGAAAGACCCGGCAACCCACTCCCAAAAATCAATCTGCCATTGAAAACCCTATGAATAGTAGAGAAGCACTGACAATAGTGTTTCGCCTGTTGTATGTAAGGTCGCTATGGGTCAGATACCAACTGGACGGCATCTAACAACAACAGCAACAGATCATTTAAATCAAGAAATCCTTTGAGGTCATACACTGGGGAGTAAGGAGTTAGAGAGTCAGTCAGAGGAACTAAATACCAGGTTGAAGACACCTTTGGCAGGAGAAGATACTTAAATGGCAGGTTCCAAACCAGCAATGGTGGGTCATCCTCTGAATTTTGTAGCTGAGGTTTAAAAAAAAGAGTCAGAGCCTCTGTTGATTGCCCTCTTTGTGAGTTTAATTCTACCTCAATCTTCCTTTAGCTATCAAGGATATTCCATGGTTCAGAAGTCATCTTTTTACAATTATAAATGTAATGTTGGGGACAACTAGAAAGAATAAACTGTCTATTCAGGATATAGAGGATTGGAGAGAGTTACTTGAATACTATCATGGGGCTATGCATTTTCTTGGTGTTGTCCTAGTTGGCTTTGTACCTGCTCAGCATCTACCCTTCTCTAGAACATGCTACCTTTCTCCCACAGTGAGAGGAAAGGTGCTTCCCTGCCTGTGACTGTGGCTGAGGGGGAAGTACATGAAGATGCTCATGCTCCCCTGCTGTAATTTGTTAAGAACTCAGCTGCCAACGTTCTAAAGGTGGAAGTGGCACCACTGGCAGTAGCAACTGGTATGCATGTGGCCAATGCATACTCACATCAGCTCAGCTGCAAAACTAGAGAGTACTAGCACCCAAAATGGAGGATGTTTTTGGACAGAGGGCTCAGTTATCATTTTCTCTTCAAGACTAATTAATTATACAATTTGCATCTGGCACCTGTAAATTATAATCAGCAGGCAGCAAATGATCCAGTAACTATCTACTCAATAGTAATCTTTACCAGGATGCTTGAAATAGGATTGGTTTATGAAACAATGTAATTAAATAAGCTGCAAAGAGAAAGTATTTCAGTTCTTACTGCTGTATTCCACTCTTTTCTGTTTGGCTAAGAGTTCTTTCTTTAGGGTTGACTCTTACTGCTAATTTCTTTTTCCTTTTCTTTTTTCTTTTTGTGGTACTTGGGGGTTGAACCCAGGGCTTCACACACACTTTGCAAGTGCTCTACCACTGAGCTGCACTCCCAGTTTATTTTAAATTTTTATTTATTTGTTTGTTTTACCTTGAAATGGGATCTTGCTAAGTTATGAAGGCTTCCTTGGGCCTCAAATTTGTGATCCTCCTACTTCCACCTCCTGAGTTGCTGGGATTATAGGCATGGGCCACTACACCTAGCGTCTTACTGCTGATTTCCAGGTGGATTCCAATGTTGCCTTTTGATGTAATGTGACTCTATAGGTATAACTAGTTGATATTCAAAAATGACCTTAGAGAATGCCAAATCTAGTCAGTTTCTTGAATTTTCTTTTTATGTTGTTTAGGTTTTAGAATCATAGAAACATAAAAAGAAAATTGAGGAAAATGCCATCTAAGGAAGGAATCCTCTTATTTGAATAAAAATGTCCCTAAAACATTTATCGAGGCCACAGACCAGTAACCTTTTATGCCAGTCAAACATAGAAAAATCACCACCAACATAACAATAGCAACAAAGCCAAATACCTTCCCATGCTAACTGATCCACCAGAACACATCAATCTTACAATTTGTAAGATTCTTATAGGTTAGATCAGGACAGTATTTTGACAAGCTGATTCAATTTTAGTATTAAAGAACAAAATAAAACAAACCATGACAGCAAACAAAATTTTACAGCAGGTATTATGTCAGGGGAAATTCAATGGGGTAGATATGATTATTTTTGTTTATTGTTAGGTGCCCTTTAGTCCAGTTCGACTCATAGCAACCCTTATAGGGTTTTCAGTGGCTGATTGTTTTGGGATTAGAACTTATTTATAGATTATTATTTATTAACTTATTTAAACATATTGCTCTTTATGACCTCATAGCCTTCTGATCTGTTAATGATTTAGGGATACAAAATATCTTCTAATTATGAGTTACCATTATTACGTAATGTTCTATTTTTAGTTTAGTTATAATGTAGTATTAGTAGTTACCAGTAAGTGAAGAATATTTACACACAATTTGTCATGTGCTCCACTCCCTGGAATGTTCTGTCTTTCTAATGATACATTTACCATCTTGCCTGTGATGCTCTACACAGACACTAGGGAAAAAATAGAGAACTCTGGAACATGGTCAATGCTGCTTGATATTATTTAGAGTTAACAAATCTGTTTCAAATACCATTCATAAATTAATCAATTCTTCTCTTGGATTTAAAAAGTGTCAATACCAATATGTTACACTGGTTAACAGCACAATCTTTGGAGCCAGACAATTTGCATTCAAATTTCTGCATTGTCTTAACCAAGTTACATCAACTTATTAAATACCAGTTTCTTAATCTAAACAAATTATAATCATAACTACTCCATAGAATTTTGTTTAATATAATTCCTGGTATAAAATTGGTGAGTGAGAATTATTAACAGATTGTGTAGGCCTACTCATCTATATCCTGCATGTGTCTGTCAGTTTGCCATACAGTGGGGGCGTGCATGTTGCTGTGATGCTAAAAATTATGCTACTGGTATAACAGATACAAGCAGAGTCACCCATGGTGGACAGATTTCAGCTAAACTTTAAGGCAGATTAGGAAGCAGGACTTGGCAGCCCACTCCCCAAATAATTAGCCATTGAAAACCCTATGAATAGCAGAGAAACACTGTCAGATATAGTACCAGAAAATAAGCCCCACAGGATGAAAGGCACTCAAAAGATGCCTAAAGAAGAGCTGTCTCCTCAAAGTGGAGTCTACCTTAATGACAGGAATAGAGGAAAGTCCCAGGAGCCTCGATTTGCTGATGTGGCATGACTCAAAATAAGTAGGAAAAACTGTAAACATCCATTAATAATTGAAATGTATAATGTATATTATATGAATCTAGGAAAATTAGAAATTTTCCAAAGGAAAATGGAATGCCAAGCATCAACATTCTAGATATTAGTGAGCTAAAAGTCACTGGCATGGGCATTTTGAATCAGGTAATCATATAGTCTACTATGCCAGGAATGACAGATTAAAAAGAAATGAGGTTGCATTTGTCATCAAAAAGACATCTCAAGATCTGTCCTGAAGTACAATACTGTTAGTGATAGAATAATATCCATATACCTAAAAGGAAGACTGGTTAATATGACTATTTTTCAAATTTATATACCTACCACTAAGGTTACAAATGAAGATAGGAAGATTTTTACCAGGTTCTGCAATCTGAAATAGATTGAACATGCAATCAGGATATACAGACAATTACTGATTATTGGAATGCAAAAGTTGGAAATAAGAAGGCTCAGTCGTTGGGAAATATAGCCTTGGTGACAGAAATGAAGCTGGAGATCACTTGATAAAGTTTTGTTAGACAAATGACTTTTTCATTGCAAATATATTTTTTCATCAACACAAATGGTGATTATATATGTAGAATTCAGCAGATGGAACATACAGTTACCAAACTGAGTACATTTGTGGAAAGAGCCAATGGAAAAGCTCAATTTCAAAAGTCAGAAAAAGATCAGGTGCTGATTGTGGATCAGACCATCAACCGTTCATTTGCATGTTCAAACTGAAACTGAAGAAAATTAGAACAAGTATACAAGAGCCAAGGTATGACTTTGAGTATATTCCCTGAGTTGAGAAACCACCTCAAGAACAGGTTTGAAGTAGTAGACACTAATGATGGAAGACCAGATGAGTTGTGGTATGATATCAAAGACATCATTCATGAAGAAACAAAAAGTTTACTGAAAAGACAAGAAAAAAAGAAAACACCAAATTACACATCAAAAGAGACTCTGAAACTTGCCCTTGCACATCGAACAGCTAACATAAAAGAGAGACATAATGAAGTTAAAGAGCTAAACAGAAGATTTCAAAGGGCAGCTTGAGAAGACAAAATCAAATATTATAAAGACATGTGTGAAGACCTGGAGATAGAAAACCAAAGAGAAGAACATGCTCTGTTTTTCTCAAGCTTAAAGAATTGAAGAAAAAATTCAAAACTCAAGTGGCAATAGTGAAAGATTCTACAGGGAAAATGTTAAACAATGCAGGAAACATCAAAAGAAGATGGAAAGAATATACAGAGTCATTATACTATAAAGAATTGATGGATGATCAACCCTTTCAAGAGGTTTCATACAATCAGGAACCAAGGATACTGAAAGACGAAGTGGAAGCTCTCTTGAAGGAACTGGCAAAACACAAGGTTCCAGGAATTGACAGAATACCAGTAGAAATGTTTCAACAAACAGATGCAGCACTGGAGGTGCTTACTTGTTTATGCCAAGAGATTTGGAAAAGAGCTACCTGGCCAACTGACTGGAAGGGATCCATATTTGTGCCTATTCCTAAGAAAGAAGATCCAACCAAATGTGGAACTTATCAAATGATACCATTAATAACACACATGCACACAAAATTTTGCTAAAGATCATTCAAAAGGGACTGAAGCAATATATAGACAATGAACTGATGGAAAATCAAGCTGATTTTAGAAGAGAGCATGGAACAAGGGGTACCACTGATGTCAGATGGATATTAGCTAAAAGCAGAGAATACTAGAAAGAGGTCTTTCTATGCTATATTTACTAAACAAAGGCATTTGACTATGTGGATCAAAACAAATTATAGATAACATTGCAGAGTGGGAATACCAGAGCACTTAATTGTACTCATGAGGAATCTGTATGGACCATGAGGCAGTTGTTTGAACAGAACAAGGAAACACTGCATGGTTTAAAGTCAAGAAAGGTGTGCGTCAGTGAAAGGTGAAAGGTGTCCCTTTCATTGTACCTCTTCAATCTCTATGCCAAGCAAATAATCTCAGAAGATGGACTTTATGAAGAAGAATGCAGCATCAGGATTGGAGGAAGACTCATTAACAATCTGTGTTATGCAGATGACACAACCCTGCTTACTGAAAGTGAAGATTTGAAACATTTACTGATGAAGATCAAAGAACATAGCCTTCTGTATGGATTGTGCATCAACATCAACCAAACAAAAATCCTTACAACTGCGTCAGTATGCAACTTCATGATAAATGGAGAAAAGATTGAGGATGTTCAAGATTTTGCTTTATTTGGGTACAATCAACACCCACGGAAGGTGCAGTCAAGAAATCAAAAGACACATTGCTTTGGGAAAAGCTGTTGCAAAAGGCCTCTTTAAAGTATTGTAAACTAAAGATGTCACATTGAAGACAAAGGTGTGCCTGACTCATGCCAAGGTATTTTCAGTTGTACCATATGCTTAGGAAAGCTGGACATTGAATAAGGGAGACAGGAGAGGAGTTGATGCTTTTGAACTATGGTGCTGGAGATGAATATTGAATATACCATGGACTGCCAAAAGAAGCAACAGATCCATCCAAGAAGAAGTGAAACCAGAGTGCTCCTTGGAAGCTAGGATGGCTAGACTGTGTCTTACAAATTTTGGACATATTGTCTGGAGAGACCAGTCCCTGGAGAAGGACATCATGTTTGGGAGAGTGGCAGGTGAAGGAAAGAAGGGAAGACCCTCAACTAGATGGACTGGCACAGGGTCTGAACCAATGGGCTAAACATAAAAAGAATCAGAGTGCTTCGTTTTGTTTTACATAGAGTCACTATGAGTCACACCAGACTTGATGGCACCTAACAACAACAACTCATTGATTTAGGGTTATGTGTGAATGTAAACACATGGGTTTGGTATCAGCTTGATAAGTAGTCAATACAGGTATTCACATAATGCCTCCTGAAGGCCTTTCTCAGTTATTTTCAACCTGGAATATTCCTCTCCAGGATTTTCACGTCTTGTGAAGTTCTTATCTGCAAGCAACAGAAAACAACTCTGGCTAATAAAAGAAGTGTACTAAAGGACAATGCTGGAGGAAGTATAAATTTGGTGAAGTGTATGTTAGTACAACCACTGTGAAAAACGATTGGGATTGTGTACTAAAATTGAATACAGATAGAGTCTATGATATATCAGTTCTTTTCTCAGTTGTATACCCCATGGAAAAAGGTAGGTATGTGGGCCAAAAATGTTTATAGTGGCATTTTTTAATAACCCCAAGCTGAAAACAATACAAGTGTCCATCAGCAGTGAAACAGATATATTGTAATATAGGCACAGAATGGAATAACTGCACAGAACAAAAGTGAATGAACTATAACCATACACAACACTATGATGAATCTCAAAAACATAATGTTTAGGAAAATAATTCAAATCTACAAGAGTATGTATGTATGTATATATATATACATACATATATATACATATTAATATATATATACATATTCATATATTCATATGCAGATATATATATATATATTCCAAACTAGGAGATTGAACCCAGCATGCCCCCCGTCTTAGCTGTATTCCCATTCTCTCTCTCTCTCTCTCTCTCTCTCTCTCTCTCTCATTTTTTATCTTTTTAAAATTTTGAGACACGATCTGGCTAAGTTATGCAGGTTGCCTCTGGCCTCAAACTCACAATTCTCCTGCCTCAGTCTCCTGAGTCCCTGCTATTCCAGGCATGTGCCAGGGCACCAGATCACAAGGATATACTCTGTATAAGTTCATCCATATGAAGTTCAGGAAGGGCTGGCATGGGTAAACTATGAATGTAGAAATCAGAACAGTGGTTTCCTTTGGGAAAATGACTGAGAGGAGACATGAAAGACATTCCATGTGGATGTGGTCTTGATAGGACTTCAGGTGGGTCAGCAGGCTGAGAGAGGTAGAGATCATTTCTGTCTTCCTTGGCCTGAGAGGTCTGGGAAGCCCAAGGCTTCCTTTCTTGGAAATGTGAAGGGAAAGTCAGACTCACTAAGGGGCTCACAGCACAGGTGACTCCATGCCCTATGTCTTCTTTGTTACCCTTATCTTTCATCATAAAATATGAAATAAAATGTCCTTGGCATGAATCCTCTGTGCTAAAATAAATAGTACTATACATTTTTTGAGACAGAAATTAACATTTGTGTGGTATGAGGGTCTAGTTTGTACATGATGCTCATATCCTTACCTTGTGGAATATTGCTTTGAGAATGAAAGACAATGTCAAAAATGCCCATATTGCTGTGGCTGACCAGGTGCCATTCACAACAACACTATGAGGTGAGTAGGGCAAGTAAGAGTGCCATTCCTTCCTTTTTGAGGAATCAAAAAGAGAAAAGTCCCAAGCCAAAATCTGTTGATGCAAAATTCTGTGCTCTTCGGTCTGCATGCAGGAGAGACAATGGGTCATATTTTCTAGTAAAGAAAATGAAACTTCATTTAACAACTGAAAAGTAAAATGAGCCCATGATTCAGTTCCATGAATGCTCCCATGGGTGCTTTCCTGGGCACTGCCATGCTGGTGTCCCCTCTTGTGTTCTGAAGGGTAGCTCAGGGTGCTTTCCTGTCATCTAATCAAGAGTCACAACCACTTCCATGCAGTACTGTTCCTGTTGCTGACCACATGATCACAACTACATAACTAAATAGGGTGCAGTACATGGAGCAGGGTCTGCAATAGGACAGTATTTTAGGGATTAATTTTTTTGCCCTATCAAACTTGAGGCTAAAATGGAAGGACTGCTTTTGACTCCTAAGTCACTGTTGTGTAGAACATATAATCAGGGAAGGCCAGCACACAGGGATGGTCCAGATGCAAGATAGAGGACTCCAGGGTACCTCCTCTCAGTTGCAGTCATTGGTTGCACCTCTCTGCTCTGTTTCCAATCAGAACCTTGTTTTGAAAAGATTATTCTCCCGTTGTGATTTTTTTCCCTTATTGTGAACTAAACCCAACATGTCATCTCTCCTATGGCAATTTACACATGAAACCTTTTGCTAATTATTAATCACATAATAAATGTCTTTCCCCTTAAAGGAAGGTTCAGGTACAGATAATCAATGGGTGTGGCATTCTTAGCCTTTGGACTTAAAACCGCCCCACCTATGCATTATGACTCCATTTGGCATGGCATCTCCCAGATAACCCTACATAATTCCTAGTAATACAAGACATTTTTAGGAAGGCTAATTAAGGTCTATATGGCTTTGAAATGTTATTACTATATATGTTTCATAGAAATATTAGAATAATTCTGAGAAATATTTTAGCTTGAAAGGAAGGAGCTGGATAAAGGTATCTTCCATATTACTAACAGAGCTGTTTGTCCTATTGTTGTTGTTACATGCTGTCAAGTCAGGTCCAACTCACAGTGACTCTATGTACAGCAGAATGAAACACTCCCTGATAGTTTACCAGTAATACGATCTTTTTTATGTTTAAGCCCATTCTTGCAGACACTGTATCAAACCATCTAGTAGAAGGTCTTCCTTTTTTGTTGTTGACCTGCCACTCTCCCAAGCATATCCTTCTCCAGGAACTGGTCCCTCCTGAAAACATATCCAAAATACATAAGATGCAGTCTAGCCACGCTTGCTTCCAAGAAGAACTTTGGTTGTACTTCTTCTAGGATGGATCTGTTAGCTCTTTTGGCAGTCCATGGTATATTCAATATTCGTCTCCAGCACCCTAATTCAGAAGCCCCAATTATTCTCCTGCCTCCCTTATTCAATATCCAGCTTTCCCAAGCATATGATGCAACTGAAAATACCATGGCATGAGTCAGGCGCACCTTTGTCTTCAATGTGACATCTTTACTTTTCAATACTTCAAAGAAGTCTTTTGAGACAGCTTTTCCAAATGCAATGTGTCTTTTGCTTTCTTCACTGCTGCTTCCGTGGGTGTTGATTGTAGACCCAAGTAAAGCAAAATCTTGGACAACCTCAATCTTTTCTCCATTTATCATGAAGTTGCATACTGACGCAGTTGTAAGGATTTTTGTTTGGTTGATGTTGATGCACAATCCATTTGAAAAGCAGTATTCTTTGCTCTTCATCAGTAATGGTTTTAAATCCTCCTCACATTCAGCAAACTGAGTTTTGTCATCTGTGTAATGCAGGTTGTTAATGGGACTTCCTCAAATCATGATGCTGTGTTCTTCTTCATAAAGTGCAGCTTCTTGGATTGTTTGCTCAGCGTAGAGATTGAAGAGGTACTGTGAAAGTATACAGCCCTGACGCACAACTTTCTTGACTTTAAGCCATGCAGTATTACCTTGTTCTGTTCAAACAACTGCTTCCTGGTCAGTGTAAGATTCCTCATGAGTACAACTAAGTGTTCTGATATTCCCATTTTTTTGCAATTTTTTTTTTTTTTTTTTTTTTTTTGTGGTACTGGGGGTTGAACCAGGGCCTCGAGCTTGCAAGCTCTGCAAGTGCTGGATCACTGAGCTGCACCCCAGCCCATTTTTTTTTACTTTATTTGAGACAGGGTCTTGCTAAATTACGCAGACTGCTTCTGGTCTTGAACCTGTGATCCTCCTGCCTCTGCCTCCCAAGATGCTGGGATTATAGGCGTGCACCACCATGCCCGGCTCATTTTTTGCAACATTATCATAATTTGTTGTGACCCACATAGTCGAATGCTTTTGCATAGTTAGGAGTTAGGGGAAAAAAATGACTCCAAGAGTTCTTGTAAGGAGGATGTACAAGAGGCAGCTAAAATACAACTGGCTGGGACATAGAGAGTGGGAGAACCATTGGACTTTTCCCTTTTCCATAGAAGGTGTATTTAAGTATAAAGGATACATGGATATTTTCATTTTTTATCATAGAATTTACACTTATTTTAATTTATTTCATCCTTTTCAATAAAAATTTTGTTTGTCTGTATAGTCTAAGAATCCAAAACTTATAGTTGGAGTGTTCACAGGTACTTGGAGCAGATAAAATTCAAAAGTTGTCAGCCATTGTTTTGGGTGATGGGGAATTTGACTATCTCTGTCACTTGGGTTTTACCTGAGCACTTGATTTGAAGAAAGTACTGTAGTATACAAACTACATCTTTTTAGAGCCCTCTGGCATAATATCAAGATAAAGTTGCCTAAGAGCATAAGACAGTTTTGTCTGTTAAGCAGGCAAGGAGCACCATGCTGTTTTTTATAGACAAGCCAGTTTTTAAAGTATGATAGAATTCTACAGTTATTTTTTAACTGCTTACCTACAGGATTGGTGACAGTTTTGCTTTTGCTTTGCTACCTGGCCATGGTCCCCTTTCAGCAGGGCTGGCTTCATTAATTGCCAGGCCTCTTGCAATATGTAAATGCAGGGCCCTTTATTCAAAATGCAGTGAAAAAAATAGAAAGTGTATTTCTTTCTTCTTTAGTCCCTGTCTTAATTTATCATGGTGGTTTTTTATTTGCTCTTTGTTGTCATCCTAATTGAAAAAATTAAATTTTAAATTATTAGTGTGAATCTTATCATTCATCTCTATATTTTGCACTGTCAGCTTTAAGCATAAATAAAAAGCATTTATATTTTGTAGCTTGTCCCTGCACATATACTCTGTTTCTTACTAGAACAATGAACATACTGTAGGACCCCAAATTAGGATCTTCGAGGAGAGAGACCCCAGAGAGAAACTGAGTGGATCGATGCAATAAACATGAGGCTTTATTTCCGGTGCCGGCGTCCACCCTCCATAGAGTCTCCCTAGCAAGGGAGGGAAGGCGACACTGAAGGAGAGGGACTTGGGGTTTTTATACAGTTTGAGGGGTGGCAGGAAGACACAAGGAAACTAAGTTTCAACCCTCCTTCCTCTTCAGAGACCCCCCCCCCAGGTCAGGAAATTGAAACTTGAGCAAACTTAATTATACAGGAACTTTAAACAAGCATTGTAACACTTCAGGTAAACATTTTGAATCTTTGGTGAGCTCCAAGCATTCATAGGGAGGGGGAGGAGGAGGTGGTAGCATCCTTCATTCCCCCCTTTTTCTTGTGAATACCCCAATCTTGGAGGATTTATTTTAGTTGTCTTAAGGTGACCATCTCTTCTAAGGTTTTTAGAGGCTCATATTGTTGTCTTAATACCATTATCTGTACTGTTTTAAATCTTTTTTTAATAAAAGACATTAAATTATTAATTATGCAAGGAGTAATGGTTAATAATAGTAATAAAATTAGAAGAGGGCCTACTAGGGCAGAAATCAGGGTCGTTAACCAGGGGGACCAACTAAACATCTCTGCACACCATCCAGCATCCCCAGCTTGCTCCCCCTGCACTCCTCCTCTGAGTTGAGCCATAGAGTCCTTCCCAAAAGTCAAAAATCCCTTAATCCTTTATTCCTGGTACCATCACCACAATCCATGGGGCAATATACCTGGTGTAATGAAGAAGGAAAAGACAAAACCACAACAGATAAAAGACCTCAGGAATGTACATCTAATTGACATTACGTTGCATTAATCAATAGCTGCATTTTTGCAAACTGTGGCTATGACAGTACTGAACAAAAAGGGTTTACTGTTTAAGTTGCAATTACTTTTCTGACTGTGGATCATCATTTCTTCAGTGGCAGATATTTACATTTTCTCTAATACATTTGGGAGGACTGTCTCAAAGTAACCTGCAGCTTTCCTGACAACCCCTCATTCTCTCTCCTGCTAAGAACTATAGTCTTTTGTTTTATTAAAACTTTCTATTATCATATCCATCATTTTCATCATCAGATTTATAACCATCACCATAGCTTTCTCTATTATTACAGTCAGGACCATCACCATATTTATCATCATCATACCTTTTTTTTCCATCATTATATAACATATTAGTCCATGTTTGGCCAGATTTCTATTTAACATCTCAACGTTGAATGCTTTTAACTCGGTTACAAGCAAATACATATATTTTTTTTTACCATTGGCTTATCAGCTATACAACTTTCCTCATCCCTCAGTTCTCACTTCCACATAGGCCTTCTTCCAAACTTGCTTTTTACTTTCTGTCAAATATCTACATAATCTTTCTCAAATTTCCCTAACTTCCTGGATTTCTGTGTCGTTCAGTTCACATGGATTCCTCTGACAGTCAGAAAACAAAAATACAGGTAGTTTTAACATAGTACAATTATTCAGAAAGATTCCTTATTAAGCTTTTACAAATTCATTTGAACATCTTTAAGTTTAACATCATCATGCTGTGACAACGAGTTTACAGGGTCCCTCATGTGGGATGTGCCGGTGCATCTCGCACGCATAAGAGCAAAAGGTAGGAGGTCAGGACACTTAGCGCCAGTCTCTAAGGTTAATTTAGTCAAAGTCTCCTTTAAAGTTCTATTTATCCTTTCTATCACTCCTGAACTCTGTGGTCTATACATGTAATGGAGTTTCCAATTTATATCTAAAGCTTTACTAATTAATTTAGAAATGCTGGCCGTGAAGGCCTGGCTATTATTGGACCCCAGAAACAATGGGAGACCAAATTCAGGAATTATTTCCTATATTAATTTCTTTACATAGAATTTGCACTGTCTCAGACTTAGTTGGAAATGCCTCAGTCCATCCAGAATAGTGTCAATAAATGCTAGTCAATATTTATAACTATAACATCTTCTTTTAATCTCTATAAAGTCTAGTTCCTAATGTTCTCCCAGTTGGTTACTCTGGTACCTTACTCCTTGTTGCTCAGACATTCGTCTGGCAGCTTTTACCTGGGCACATAAAGCACATCTGGAGGTCCCAAGTGAGTGGTGACAAGCTGACTTAGTTGGGTAAGCCCCAGGTGAGAGGCTTGGTGGATCTGAGTAATTGGCTTGGTGGATCTGAGTAATCAAGGTGTGTCCCAAAGCCTTAGGAAGCACGTAGTGCCCATCAGGGTGTCTTCATCATCCTCTAGAGTCTTATGTCCAATTTTTATTTTGGTAAGTTCCAACCTCTTCCTTTGAGTAGTTAGGTTTTTCTAGGAGAAGTAGGACTGGGATTAAAGGCATCATTTCCTCAGTCCCCCTGGTTTTAATGCAGCTTCTTTAGCTGCCCAGTCCACTGTTCAGTCTCCCTTCGCCTCTAGCTTGTCTCCTTTTTGATGTCCCTTGTGGTGAATAACTGCCACTCATTTAGGTAGCCAAACAGCCTCTTAAAAGTCCCAGAATTTCTTCCTTATTTTTGACAGTCTTTCCTTCTGAGGTTAATAGACCTCTTTGTTTATAAATTTTCCCATGTACGTGGAGAGTAGCAAAAGCATATCTACTATCCATATAGATGTTTACAGTCTTTCCTGTAGTCAGGGGCAGGGCCTGAGTGAGAGCTATAAGTTCTGCACATTGAACAGAGTCTCATGTTCCAATGCCTGGGCCCATATTACCTATAGATCTTGATTTACCATGGTCGCGCCAGCATAGCAAACTCCATCCAGGACGAAACTGCTCCCATCTGTGAAGAGAGTTTCTTCTGCGTCTGGCAGAGGCATGTCCTTTAGATCAGGCCAATGTCCCTGCTGGACTGAAATAATCTCCAAGCAATCATGAAGCTGCTGGGTAGGTTATCATCTGGGAGCAACATGGCTGGGTTTAGGACCATGGCTTTTTGAATCTAGGAACCAAGGCTGATCTAGTAACAGGGCCCAGTATTGGGTTAACCTGGCATTTGAGAGCCACTTCTCAGGAGTCCCTCACAACAGCCCATCAATTGCATGTGGGCTTCAATGGTTAAATCTTAGCCAAAGGTCAGCTTATCAGTCTCTTTCATCAGGAGGCCACAGCCGCCATTGTCTATAAACACATTGGCCATTCGACTGCTATCAGATCCAATCATTTAGACAAGTAAGCAAGGCTGCTACTGGATTCAATCATTTAGGCAAGTAAGCAATTGGTCTCTTCCATGGGTCCAACTGTTCAATCAAAACTCCTTTTGCTATACTTTGCTTATCAGCCAGGAAAAACTGAAAGAGCTTAGTAACATCAGGAAGGGCAAGTGCAGGGGCCGTGGTCAGAGGCTGTTTTAAGTCATCAAATGCCTTTTGCTCCACCTCTGTTCAGACTAATGGCTCGTGTGTCCCTGCACTGGCTGTATACAAAGGTTTAGCCATCTCAGCCAATCCTAAAATCCAAAGGCGACAGTATCCCACAAAACCTAGAAATTCTCTCATTTGCTTCTCTGAGGTAGGGGCAGGAATTTTTAGGATTGCCTCTATCCATTTTGCTGAGAGAGACCACTTATCTTCTGGGGAGTCCTGGCTATTGTAGACCTTGAGGGCAATGTTCATAAGTTCCTCCCTATTCTTTCTTTCAAATCTATATAATCTCTGGATCTTTCTTCTAATGTCTGGGGCCGACTGGGCTACAAAGGCCAAATTAATAGCCCTCCAGTTTTCATTTGCATACAGATCAATAGGCTACAAGACAGGTATGCTTCTAGGAGGCATTCTAGGAACACAGCAGGAGACTGAGGAGCCCTGCTGAATTACGCTTACCTTGGACAAATTCATAGGCTTCCTAGCAGTCCCTCATAATGTGGCTAGGAGATGCTGGCGATAAGTGTTCAGACTCAGGCTACCTGTAGTGGCATTCGGGTCCCAGGTGGGGCAGGTAGTAGGCAAAACGTGGGTGAGTTGGGCCTGTCCATCCAGCAATGTGTCACCATTGGGCCCAAGAACCAACTTTTGGGTCTTGTTCAGGATTTATTCAAATTCTTCAGACTTGAAGAGAGTCTGCAAGAAGTGCTGACAATCATCCCAAGTAGCCTGGTGGGTAAGAAAACAGACTCCAAAAGGAATGTAAGAGCTTGGGATTTTTCTAAAAAAGAAGATTCCGACATTCCCATTGTATATATCATTAGTACCTACATAAGGCCTCCAAGAGTGACCTCCCACGGGATAAGAGTAGGCCCACAAAAGACTCAACATCATCCGAGTGTAGTCCTCCCAGGGGTGGACCCTGGAATTGCACTGGGAAAGTCACAGGGTGACAGAAAAGGTGAACCAACAACTCAGCAGGCTTAGTGCTTCGCAGCCATCAAAGGCAAAAAAAAACATAACTGGTCTCTAATCAGTCAAACCTCTGAGGGATGTGACAGCTCACCTTATTACAGAAAGGAAAATGCCAGCGGTCAGAGTGGTCCTCTGGCAAACATATTACAGTAGTTTGGCGAAAAAAGGCAATCAGAAGGATACCATAAATGGCAGAGGAGGCTCTGAAATTCCTTATCCAAGACCTGCTTGGACAGCATCCTCAAAAAAGGAGGGCCCCAATCTACGTAGACAAAGGGGTCTTGAGGTCAGGGACTACAACAGAGGCAAAACAAGTCTTCAAGAAGGACTCGTAGGAAGAGAGAGAATCTGGCCAGAAGGGAGTCAGACATCAGAGAGACAGATTCAAAAGACGAACAAGAGGAGGGATCCCAGAGATAGATTCAGAGATTCAGAAGACAAATTAGGGGAGGGGCCTGTCGTTGAGCCTGGGGCCCTGGATTGCCTCAGGGGGTGCCTTCCCCAGGGTCTTCAACTGGCAAGACTCATCAGGGCTGGAGACTAGTCCAGGTTCCTGTGGATGGATCTCACTTTAATTGGCATTGCTCACATATTCCAAAATCAGGCAGCCTCCCTATAGTGCAGCTTCTCAATCCCTGCACTAGTCCAAAATACAGTTGGGGAACAAACATCGCAAAAACACAAAAGATGAACAGAGCAATTCTTGATGCACATACCATAAAATTGAAAATGAAGCATGTCCCATTTTACCTTTTTTTCTTTTAACCTAAACTTTATGTACTTAATATCACCTTAGAGGAACTAGGCATGGAGGGTAGCTTTCAAGTTCAGCATAAAATGGACTCCAAATTCAGCTGCCGTGTCTGGAGAAGAAGCAAATCTGAAGTGAAACAACATACAAGACAAAGGGGTCGCTGGCTTTGATGATGAAGTTCCCATGATGTTATGGACGACCTGAAAGCTAAACAGTACCAAGCACAGGGGTTTAACACAGAAGAGACAGACACTGAATAACAAACTGAGACAACAATGAACAAAACATATTCAAACCAAATCCTATCCCAACATCTCGGGTTAGGATGGAGGCCAAGGTTATGTCATGTCTGACCCTCGGGATTCTCCCCAAAACAAATGCTGTAGCACAAAGACAAAATATTCCCTGGTGCGCACAAACAAAACCGAAAGTGAGATGACGGCCTCATGCCACGTGGTGGGAGGAACCCGCCTCATCTCCCCAAATTTACAGATGGGATATTATCCCTACAGAGCGGGTCCGGAAGTCTTCCGAGCCCTACAGCCTGAGGTTTCTTAGCGCATCAGCCAGGATCCCAGCAGGCTGATTACAGATTAATACAGAAAGCCAAGGCTCTAAAGAGAGGTAGAGGGCGTCTGTCCCATGTCCAAGAATATCATCAGTCCAAGTCCGAACAGCAGAGAGAGTGAAACAAACAGACACACATACTCTCTTAAATTTCACCAGATATAACAGAGAAGCACTTGGCCGAGTCCCCCCTACCGGGGGACGTTCAGATGAGGAGGGCTTCCAGCCCCCCTCCAGAAGGGGATTCTAGAGCGTCCTCCAGGATCCCCGCGACCACAGCGATGTGGCACGTCTGCCCACTGTTAACTGGTCACCACCGCAACTACAGACACAGAAACAAAAGTAAAGAAGACAGGTTACTCACAGAGTCGTCTGTCAGAGTTTAAGAAGAGACCTCTGATCCGGGTTGAGTTTCAGGTTCTCTCGGGGGTCTCGCATCCCGGCAGAGCCACCAAATGTAGGACCCCAAATTAGGATCTTCAAGGAGAGAGGCCCCAAAGAGAAACCGAGTTGCGGATCAATGTAATAAACATGAGGCTTTATTTCCGGTGCTGGGGTCAACCCTCCATAGAGTCTCCCTAGCAAGGGAGGGAAGGCGACCCCGAAGGAGAGGGGCTTGGGGTTTTTATACAGTTTGAGGGGTGGCAGGAAGACACTAGGAAACTAAGTTTCAACCCTCCTTCCTCTTCAGAGAGCATCCCCCCCAGGTCAGGAAATTGAAACTTGAGCAAACTTAATTATACAGGAACTTTAAACAAGCATTGTAACACTTCAGGTAAACATTTTGAATCTTTGGTGAGCTCCAAGCATTCATAGGGAGGGGGAGGAGGAGGTGGTAGGGTCCTTTTGCACCACTAACTGTTTTTATTCCATTTCTTAATACACACGCATCCTGCCACCACTTTCTACTTTGGGCTCATAAATGAATAAGGAAGGACTGAAAGGAAAGGACTATGGATTGCCCTATCTTTTCCTTACCTTCTTTCTACATTATTGTTTTTAGCAAAAGTAAGTGCCTAATACAGGAAAGTAACATGAATAAAAAAGGATGTGATGGGCTGCCTTGGTTGTTTGTGTTTCTTCCAATCCCACTGCCTTTGTGTTGCATTGCAAGCAAGTTCTGCTTCAAATGGAAACATGGTCTCTAGGGGCTGTCAGTGTCTGTTTATTCAGGTGTAGCCATAACATGCTCACCTTGTACTTGCTTTGAATCTCTCTGAGCTCCCATGCATCCTGGTTCCACTTGAATTTTGTGCTCAGGGAGCACCGCAAATAGTGTATGCAAATGAGGTGTGTAGGTGAACATAACGTGCTTATTTCTTCTGTTATGTGCCTCCTCCATTGTCCCATTGGACATAAAGCACAGTTTAAAGAGAAAACTACTAAGGATTTTAAAATGACAACAACAGAGCATTATAGCATTGGCCCTTCTGAGTGCCAAGTTCTGTGCTGCTGTGTAGGTCATGTGCCCATAGAGCTGTCCCTGAATGAGCTACAGTGATGATAATTTGTTGTCAAAATGTCATCCAGAATGATTGCCACTATAATTTATTTATACCTTGATGATTTATTCATATCACCTGTTCACATGTTGTTACTTTTCCATGGAACAAAAGCAGCACATCTTATTCTAAAACTTAAGATGGGGCTCTGCATCCCCAATCAACGTACAGGTTTTTATGACATTGACTGACAACTTTCCTTTCCCATTCCCCACCCAAACAAAGAAGTACTTCCATTGCATTCTTCTTTTATTTGGAACCACAAAAGCACACTATTAACTCAGCATGCATTGGGATGTATGTTGGAGATAGAGTGAGGGCTTTCACCAAGTCCAACAGAGAGACAAGTTATATGAAAGAAAATGTTAGCATCAACAATTGGATATATTGATGTGTTGAGTAATATTAACATTTTCTTTCATATGACTTACTTCTGTCTATGCTTGGCACAGGTCCTCATTCTATCTCCCACATGCATCCAGATCCATGTTGAGTTAGTTTTGTATTTACCCCATGGCCTGGGAAACTCTACCCTATTTCTTTTGCCTACCCTTCTCTGACTTGTCTTTTAAGAATTATCTTAGGAATTCATACCTTCATTTATTTAACTATTCATTTGTTTACTGAAGAAATATTTAGAGTTAGAGAATACAGTGATGGACAAGGATGGAGACAACCCCAAGCAGTGGGGAGCTAGAGTCATGATGAGTGGAGGCAAATAATATATACTCTCTCATTAAAAGTAACACAATTGCAACTATAGTGGGGGTCACAAAGAAGAGATGCTCTATGGGGCTGCTTTGTGGGGCTTAGTAGAATTTCCAGTCAAGCTAGATGCTCAAGGGAAAACTGGATCAACTTAGAAAAGGAAGTTAGAAGTGGATGCTAGGAGGTGAAAGAGCTTTTCCTGGAAGAGACAAGAGCACAAACAAAAGTTCTTATATTCCAGACACTGAAAGGAGAAGGAAAATGGTGCAGTATGAGTGAGGAAAGGTAGGAAGAGTCTGAACCAAGAAGGACCTTGTAGGCTAAGATGAAATTTTCATCTGCATCTAAGAGCAGTGGAAAATGTCTAAAGTGGTTGGTTTAAGGGGGAAAAAAATATATGAAAATCATGAGAGGATCACAATTCAATTTACTAGAAAGATCGGGTATATTATGGAGAACAAATTTAAGGGAAGCAAAAATGAAGAATCTTCTTGTGGTCCAAGGAAGAGATATGTATGGGTGCAGGTAGCTAGAAGGGGAAGTTAACATTTCCGGGAAGATTTCTTTATTCTCCTAACCTCACTTCTCTCCAGAAAATTCTTTCTTTGTATGTGATGTTTTCTCGTGTTTGAGTAGATGACTTACCATGCTCATTTCCTTTCTTATCTGTTTTGAACTCCTGGAGAATTTAGAGTTCATATTAAACAAATGAATGGATTGTTGTGTGGTATAACTAGCACATGATTTGATTTTGACATTTCATAGAGATATGCAATTTGTATACATCTCTTTTGAGATATATCAAAGACTGTTGATTGTTTTTAAGTGTACTGCCTTACTGGATCCTCTAAAAAGTTCTATACTGTACTTTTTACTGTTAAAGCAATGGAACTCCAAAGAAATTTCATAACAAGTAAGTGTCAAAAACAGTTTTCAAATCCAGGTCTCTAGAGCAGTCTCTACACCATGGTTATCTTATTTACAAGGTCCTTCTAGGTAGACCCACTTATTTTATAAACATTTACTTTTATAAACCTGTACTTATTTGATTATCTTATAATTGATTACTTTTCAGAATACTGCAAATATTGTCTTTATAAACTTTAATTATGTTTTCTTTTAAAGTTATATTTATAATTATGATCTATAGTTTTAAAATATTCAGCATTATTTAAATTAAAAAATAAGCATACCTGATTTAACTTTTAAAATAAACTTCTAATTTATGTGCACTTTTTATAATTGTTATAATTGTTATAATTCTTTTCTTTTTTTCTTTTCTTTTTTTTTTTTTTTCAGTACTGGGGGTTGAACCCAGGGCCTCATGGTTACATGCTTTGAAAGTGCTGTACCACTGAGCTGCACCCCCAGCCCATTTCTTTACTTTTTTTGAGACAGGGTCTCTCTAAATTACGCAGACTGTCTCTGGTGTTGAATTTGCAATCCTCCTGCCTCTGCCTCCCGAGCCACTGGGATTACAGGCATGCACCACTGGACCCAATGTTATAATTTTTTTTTATCTCCCTTTATTAGTAAATGATGATGGGATACAGAGTAATAACAGCACTGTTTTTTTTTCCATTATTCCATCCTCTACATCACTTAATTCTTATAATTTTTATTTGAATATTTAAACTTCATTACTTATAAATAAATATTTTATGAAAAAAATCTAGTGAACTTGGTACATAGCTAAGTTACAATACACAGAGAATAATTTTTTGATTGATAGTAGGGGAGGAAATCTCTGCTAGTTTACTCCAAAGAAAGCTCCAAGAGAGCATAACAATAAAACGTCTTTCATTAACATGAAAAATAATAGCAGCACTTTTTTGTAAGTGTAAGTTTCTTTGCTAAGCTGAGTTTCAGTTTAAATCCTCCAAACCAGCCTATGATGTAGGTATCATCCCATTTTACATTTGGGAATCTGAGATTTAGCAAGGTTCAATTGTTTCATTGAGGTCTCAAAGCTAATAAGTGACAGGGATGGAATTTGATCCCATGTTACTTGCTCCCTATTTATTGTTTCACTTGTGACACAAGTGAAGAAATTATAGGGCAGAGACATAGTCAGCAGTTACTCATTGAAACCAGGGACATACTGAGTACAGTAGGAACTCAAAGCCATTGAAGCCATAAAAGGGACATCAATCATGTGACACTGAATTACTTAACCTCTGTGGCCCTTAGTGACTTCGTCCATAAATATGGAGTTAATTCTGGCATTTTCCATAAGGACTTGCTGTTAAAAAAAAGTGATATATGTGTATTGTGCATATATATACACACATATGTGTATCACTGGCTGTGTAAACCAGTCCAATTGTTCTGAAAAGTAATAAGTGGACAGTAAACAACAAGAGCCTGCAGCTGTAGGTGGTGTCCAATCCCATCAGATCTCAGACGCTAAGCAGGATCGGGCCTGGTTAGTGCTTAGATGGGAGACCTCTCGGGAACACCAGGTGCTGCCCACTTGGGGGAAGGACCCGGCAACCCACTCCCCCAAAATAATCAGCCATTGAAAACCCTATGAATAGTGGAGAAGCATGATAATAGTGTTTCATCTGTTGTACATGGGGTTGCTATGAGTCAGACACCTACTCGATGGCACCTAACAATGAACAACAACAAACTAGAGCCATAAAAATGTTTGTATTTTTGGCTCAGGAATTCTGCCTTTGGAAATAATGGTCTAAAGAAATGATTCAAAAGACAAAAAGGATTTTTAATTTTTAATTTTTAATTTTTTAATCCTAATTTTTTAATTTTACATGGAAAAATAGAAAATAAAAGTATCTATCAAGATATCAAACATATCACGCTTCCCTTGATCATGGAACACTGAGTAATTACTAAATATAAATCCAGACTATGTAAAAACACAGGAAGTCTGTGACGTGATGCTAAGTGGACACAAGAGTAGGACACAAAGTGGTGTTCCAGCTAAATACACGTGCCTGTGGAAAAGGTTGGCAGCAACATAAGACAGAAGAGGATGGCAAAGGAGATGTGCCTCCTCCTTTCGGAAGTCGAGTTAATAAGGAGTATTCTGGAGCTCGGGCGTGGTGGTGCTGACCTGTAATCCCATTGACTTAGGAGGCGGAGGCAGGAGAATCGCAAGTTCAAGACTAAAGGCAGTCTCCGTTACTTAGTGAGACTCTGTCTCAAAAGTAAAAAAATGGGCTGGGGGTGCAGCTCAGTGGCATGCAAGTGCGAGGCCCTGGGTTCAATCCCCAGTACCACAAAAAAAAAAAAAAAAAAAAAGAAAAAAAAGAGAGAAGTGTTTTGTAGGCACTTGTTTTAATGTTCTTTGTGAAGGTAGCCTTGTGGAAGGTACAGGTAATAAGGAAGACACATAAAACATCAGGAAGGAAGGTAAATGCACAGGGACATTTTAAAAAGCAGCATGTAAGACATTCAGGAAATTGAAATACAAATACAAAAATTTAGTGGAGCATTAAAGAAAATGGGCACTGAGAGAGGTACTGAGAATGTACAAGCAGATCAGGACTTATCAGGATCTTACCTAGGAAACTTAAAACCAGAATGTTTCTGAGCTGCTCTCCCAGGTGACCCTCTCTCTGCTGGTCAGTGATAATATCCTGGAGGGAAGGAGGAAAGTGCAGCAGTCTTCACAGTTTACTCAAGTTCACCCAAACAGTCCTCTGTGTGGAAAAGGGAGGAAGTCTGGTCAAGCCTGAGTGAGTCAGCATGTAGTTGCCCTCCACCCTGCCCTCCTCCTTTCCTAAGGCCGCCTCACCCTGTGTCTGTGTGCTTGACCCTCCCAAGGAAGGAACTCCAGCCAGGAGGGGAGGCCAGAGCCCAAATCCCTGTTGGTTTTTGGCCTCAGCAACCATTCTGGGGGGCCATAGAAAGCAGAGGCCAGGGCAATGGCAGTTATCGAGGTCACATCCTGTTTCAGGAATCTTCTTCCTCCTTTCCCACTGAGTGTTTGAAATGTCACAGTTCCCTCAACAACCTAGGTCCCAGAAACAGTTCATGGCTTTTGAATAGTGTGAGGAGCAACTAAAGTGCTTTGTTAACAATTCTTTAAAGCACTCTATAGATGCAAAATGAAGCTATTGTTTGTTCTTGATAAAAAAAAAAAAAAGAGTGACAGGGTGACATTGGAATGGTAATCCTTCAGTTAGAATCTGCTTCCATTGCAAAATAGAACATATTATTCTACCCTCAAGGTATGGGGAAGAGAGTAGGATGGACGTAAATGTCTGTCTTTTACATGGAGTGTAAGATCATGATTTTCTAGGGAGGATGCCATCTTTCCTTCAAAATTCTTAGAATCTTTTGAGCTGCCCAGGGATGCCACGCTAAGCAGATGCCACCTGGACCGATCCCATTGCTCAGTCGACTAGCAGAGCTCTGCATCTTTCCTCCTTAAAAACTTGGATTATGTTTGTCCTTTTATACCAAACATTGCTGTGCTATTTCAGAAACTGAGATAAACACTAAAGATTGTAATTAAAGTTTAACATCTTCACAGTTTTACCTTCATTTTAGGAGTCCAATCTTAGAAAAGTTATACAAGATACTTTTCCTATAGAGATATCTGAGTTGCACAGTTTTTTTCTTTGTTTTGTTTTGTTTTGTTTTGTTTGAGCATGATCTCATTTTGCAGAGATCTGGAGAGGATGGCTAATTTGTCTGAGTCCTCAACAACTTTTTTCTAATTCTGCATCCCTTTCCTTGTTCTAAGTCCATCCTTAGTTAGCACTCACACACCCACAATCAGCAAGTGGTAAGTTAGTGGGGAACAACTGTAAATACCAGCCACCCAAATGACAACAAAGCCCTGTGGGGAAAGTCTGAAATGAGAACAAGAATAGGAAAAGAGAGATACTTCTTAATAATAACTATATGCCCATCACTATGCTGCATTTTGCATATGAACTCAGGAAATCCTTTTTATATGTGGCTCAGAATCCTATTTTCCTACCAAATGTATAATTTATAGGTAAGAAATCTGTTTTGAAACTGCTATGTTGTTTTAGTTGTAAGTATAGCCAATGCAAAGATATCAAGAGAATGTTTGGTCTAAGGAATACCTGGTAGCATAGCCCCCTAGGAAAGCTGGTTACATGTTGCCATGGCAACTGGACCAGCCTCATACTGAAGGGCAGGGTTCTTTAGATTCAGCTAAAGCTTCTGCAGATTGACTTCCTCAAAGCAGAATCATGTTTCCCAATCATCAACACTGCAACTGCTTTATCATTAAAAAAAAAAAAAACAAAGTTACAGTCTCAAGCTGATATATTTTGGCCTTTTCCTTGATGCCATTCAATGTCTCTTTATCTCTGAAAGGTAGAACTTGGTAAAAGATCCTTTGGCAGTTTCATTCTAGTATTTACTAATATGATTGGGACCAGTGCCAGAGGGGTTTGATGGTAATTACCCTTCCATGGCTGGAACATGACCTGTGAAATGAGTTGCTGGTCTCAGATTAACTCCTAATGGACAGCAATCCACATCTCCTGGAATCCAATGATAACCCTTGTTTTCTGAGCAAGGGAAGTAGTCAGAGGTTTGCATGGTTTCTCTTGAGAGCAAATTGCAGGATTTCCTCCCCAGGAATTATGCTCTGCCTTTGTAGGCCACAGCTATCTCTGCAACTAGCCTCAAAATATCCTGCAAGATGTGTGTAAATAATGCAAACATTTATAGGCAGGGCCACCCTGGTGTAGAATACAAGTAATTTGTCCCAGTGGGGTTGGGGTAAGATAATTAGTAACAGCAGGAATAAAGATTCCAAAGAATCACACTCCATTCTTTTGCTAAGACCACTGAAAGATTGTTTTTTACTACAAGAAACACAGAAAATTAATGAACAGCAGGAGGTGGGGATGAGTCAATACTTGCTGATTTATTATTAAAGTTCATTTTTATTTTATGAGGTTTATTGATATGTACAGTTAAGATTTATTTTTTCAGTAAAAAGTCTCTTGATGTCTCTTCTCATAAGACCGAAAGAAGAAGTTAGAAGTGTGTGTCGTGAGATTTGGGGCTGGGGTTTGGAGACAGCTGGATCTAGTGGGGTTTTATGGAAATTAGTGAAGATATAAAAGCAGTCAATTGACTAAAGGAAAGTTTACTTAACTAGGAAAAAGAAAAGAACACCTACATTGCGGTAGACCTATGCTAGAAGGTAAAAGATACAAGACAACCAAGACGGAGCCCTTTCCTTAGTAGATCATATTCCCAGCAGATAGTGACAAGTATTCTAATAATAATACCATGGGACCCTGAGGTAGACAAAAATTTATTCTGATTGTATTTAGAAGTGGAAGAAAGTAGCAAAATGTTTCCTGGGGAATTTAGATTGGGCTTTATAGGTAGGAATTCATAGGCAGTTATCGAAGAAAAAATATTTTAGGACCCAGGAATAGCATTAATAAACACATAAATTGGAGATCATTCACAAAACAATCACATTGACCAATGCGGCTTGAGATTTAGGGTAAAATGTAGGATAGAGGTGGAGCTGAAGCTGAAAAAGTAAGTAAGGGCTCTTGGGTTCAGAATAGTAAGTAAAGGACATTCCCATATAGAATTAAAGATTTATAAACCAGTAGTTGACATGTTGGCATTATTTCTAGAAAATGAGATAATAGCAAAGTTATTTTTTAAAAAATTCACATAATCTGAACTATGGTCTAGGAGAGATAAAGCTAAAATATTCTGAATTTCTGTCAATATGTTTATATGAATTCACGAATTCCTGCAAAATGTCATAAATGGTTGCGTAATATGTCCCTGTACAAGGTTAAATGTGTTTGCTCAGGCTACAGACTGAAGAAGCATGCAAATTGCTGACTCAGGTATTTTAAGTGGCAACAGTTAAGTTTAAATGCTTGAGGCACTATTGTCAGCAGCAGGAAAGCCAGCCAAGTCCCTGAAATCTTTCCCTTGTTTTCTTCCCTGCAGGAGCAGCAGTGGAAACCGTCTGTGTACAGCAGCATAACTCCGGTTTGCTTTGCAAGCCCTCTGATTGAGAAGCCATTAAGCAAAGTAAGAATGTGTGTGTTTCGTGTTGAACAATATGATTTGAACTCATTAGCTCTTGTTTCTTCTTGAGCAATTGTAGTGAAAATACCAAATCAGTCTCATTAAAGTGGCTGCTACAATTCCAAACTTGAACTCTTTGCTTGGCACTAGTGAGGCTTACCCTAGGCTAAGTGCTGAGCCTAAGAAATGTTGATCTGAGTGTCCTTGGCCTCAGCCCCTGCCTCCATGTCCATTCCAGTGGCATTCCCTGTGCCCTCCTTCGATCTTCTGGTCTCAGCAATGTGGCTGACCTTCCTCTGTCTATCGAGATTTATCAGAAGGAAAGAAGGTGCTTTTAGTTATTAGTATCACAGTGTGCTATTCAGACACAATACTTTGTTTTAAAGTATTTGTCATTTAAACCATCTTGTGGATTAAAGATGTTGCCTCTAGAAATTACAGATGTATACCTGACCATCTGCTGTTTTGGACTTGCAATCATCACAGGCATCAGGGCCACAAGTCATCTGGGATGGGGGTGAGTGGGTGGAGAGTGTGGGATCTCCTGAGTTAAAACACCAGCTCCACCTTCCACTAGCTATATGACTTTGAGCAAGTTCTCTGTAAAATTAAAAAAAGAAAATCATAGTACACTTGCCTCAAGTTGTCATAAAGATTAAATAAATTAATATAAATCCACAAAAGCAAGGTTTTTTTCAACCTACAATGTTCACTACGTACCCAAGCATTTGATGAGTTATGCAAATAAATGAAATGAATAAATAAATGAACAGCTAAATAGTAAGTTTTGGGAAACCACTACCCCAATTTGCTTAACTCCAGAAATGGGAGGAGGAGGTGGTGTGTTTCAGAAGGCAAGCAGAAATCTGCCGAGTAGCTGAAGGACACTTTCCAGGCACACCTTAACAGGACCACAGTATTCCAGGCACACCTTAACAGGACCACACTCCTGTTCTTTGCTGCTACAGTACATCTGCAGACCACACATAATCCAACATCTACGATGAAGCACACTCACTGGAAAAGCCAAAAGCAAAAAATATATTTTAAAAATAGGGCTTTTATAGTTACATGTGGGTAGAACCTGTTTTTGCAGTTTTTAAGAGGAAATGGATCTCTGTTTCCTGCTAATTCCTGGTAATTTTGCCTTGGCTGTGAGACCTGCCCAGGCAGCCATCTGCAGTGTGAAATCCTGGTGAACAAGGAACCTCCCTCCCTCCCTCTCGCCTGCGATGTCAGCAGAGCTGATGTTCTGCAGGCCTAGCAGAGAGCAGCCCCAGCTTCCTGGGACTATGTTTCTGTACTTTGTGTTCAGTGAGGTCTGCACTTTGCCTCTGCTGACTCCAGTCCAAAGTGAGAGGAGCATCATTTGGCCCAAAGATGAAACCAACCAACCAACAAACAAAACACTCCCTGGATGTCACAAAATTTGTTGGCAACTATTCCAGCATTCACTGCTTGACCCCACTGCTATCCCTTCCAACCCCACATATCTTGACTTTGTTTATTTCGGCTCTAAATAGACCACTGTTTGTGGAGAGAGAGAGAAGCCATTTCCAAGGCTGAGGGCAGAGGTCCATGAACCTCGGAGGGGTCTGTCTTGACTAAATTGCTTTTCAATCCAGTCGGTGGACCTGAGTTTACTCAGGGGTTTCCTCGGCCTGATGAGGTGCTGCAAGTGCAGTATAAAAGCGACAGGAAGCGACTTTTTGGAATGCTTTTCAGAGAGTGAAGTGACTGTGTGCAGTATGCCCACTCAGGGCTCTGTGACATTATTTCTGTGTGATCCTCTGGTCTTCCTTTCCTGCTGGGCAATTAGCTGGTAGGACTTCGGTGTGGTGCCCAGGACCATCCTGGGTTGAGTGAACTACCCCCCCCCAAAAAAAAAAAGTACGATTGCTCTCTTTTCTCATAGCTCTGGCTTCTGGCCTTAATACGCTTGCTGTAAATTATTCTGATGAATTTATTTCGCAATCCCTCTGATGTCCCTTTACCTAGAGAAGAGAAATGACACTGAAAATGTAAGCAGAGTCAGCCTTCAACTGTAGGGGCCAATGGAGGGCAGCATTTAAGGTGGGTAATTGATACCCATGGTTAATTTGCTGGCAATCCAAACTGTCTTCCTCACTACCAAAAACCTTTCTTCTAGGTGTAAGGCTGAAAGCTAGGCCCAGATGTGATTTCTTACCAACCAAACCTTGGTGCCCTAGCTAAATTGGGGACCAGTGTTTACTTGCTTTGGAGAACGGAGGGTCTTGTGAAAACCTGAAGTAAAAAAGAGGATTCCAATGTGAGCTCACAATAGAAAAGGGAATATTTTGGAGCCAATTCTAATAAAACAACTAAATGATAACTCGTTTCTTTAATGATTATGATTAGAGGGTAGGAAAAAAGGAAGGAAAGGAAGGAAATTCTTGGAGCAGGGAGGGAGAAACCAGAAAATTCACCCTGTGCAGCAGGCAAGCAAGCCTAGAATATGTGATTATCTACTCTCAGATAAGTAAGAGTTGAGTGTTTTCTTTTACATAATTGGAATCAGCACCTCTGAAAACATACAAATTTATGTAAATAAGAATGCAAATGTTAAAAGTACATGTCTTGGGATTTCCTGTGGGATAACCTGGCAGCTTTGTCTTGCTTTCCTTGGCAGCTGCTAAGTATTGTGTTGTGAAAGCTGGAGCTGAACTTATCCCACCAAATCCCAGTGTTACAACTAGAGGACTTTTCTTTGTGATTTGTAGGAGATTCTCTCTAGAGCATGAATTAAGAGAGTACTTTAACATATTTGACAGTCAACATGTTACTCCCAAAAGGTTGTGCAGGCTAACAGTAAATGCAAAAAGGATTTGAGGATTTCAATAAATTAATAAGAGATCCAAAGTGGACTATTGAAAGAGAATTAGACGATGACGCCAGAGACAGAAGCAGGGATTTAGGGAGGCAGGTAACATTAGAGGATGACATAAAATTTATCTACCAGACTCTCCCACAGAATTCTCACTGGGGCTACTGGCAAGCAATAGTGCAGCTCATGTGAGTCAAACAGCCCAGTAAAGTGCCATGGCCTCAGCAACCTGCACAGAGTCCTCCAGACACACAAGCAGACAGCGTTTTGGGTTAGGGGCTTCCCATGACCATGACTGTGCCAACCTACTTCCCTCAAAAGAATTTAGGTGACAGGTAAATGTGTCCTGGATCCAAAGAAATGTAACTTGAACACTTTATTTGACTTGACCAGAAGGAAAGAACGAGATAAACTGCTATGAGGGATAGCAGTGTTATGAAATGGAAGGGTGGCTAAGAAAATAAACAATCTCTTTAGACCTTCTGTATTTCTGGGTGAGTGAAGGGGAAACTGAAGGAGCCAGGTGGAAGTAACTGGATAAACAATAGATAAAAAGAAAGGAACTAGTAAACTCAGAGTCAACAAGATACAGAGCTGCTTTATTTCAAAGTTTAGAGGCATGTGTATGAAGAAAAAAATAAGAGGTATCCTTTTATGAATTAATCTTGAGCTTGTTTTTTAGCCATTGGATAATTTTTCTTACTAAAGAACATTTACCTTAACGAATAAGGATGATTTTAAGAATAATTTTCTAAGTCACAAGCTGTTCTAAATCATTGAACCTCACATCATTATATCATGAATTGGGTCTGGGTGGTGGACAACACTAGCTCTATAAGAAATGCCTCCAGGTTTAGTATTTATTATCTAGGACTCTCAGTGACCCAAAAAGATGGAGAAGCCAACTCCTAAACTAGTTTGTGGTATACTGTTCCTTCCAGGAATTACCAAAAGTCATGAATGGAATAATTGGAAGACAATAATTCTTAGCAAAGCAAGCCATTGA
Organism: Pedetes capensis; assembly: GCA_007922755.1. NCBI lineage: Eukaryota > Metazoa > Chordata > Mammalia > Rodentia > Pedetidae > Pedetes > Pedetes capensis. Next base: position 115,594 of record VMDO01003267.1, read on the forward strand.
ATTACTGTAGTTGTAGATAGATATAATGTTTTTTTTTTTTTTTTTTTTCTCTGTAAGTACTTCTGATTTGGCTGGATCTCTTTCTCTATACATTTAGCTTCTGGCCACTGAGGTAAAATGCATTAGGCCAAGTAGTTTTCCTTCTGGGGCTTTTTGTGACAAGATAAAGGAAATCTTCAAGTTAAGAGGTCTACTTTCTGCTGCTTATAAAATAATGGAGGTTTCAGTGGGGCATTTGTCTACCAAGTATTTTTAGAACATTTTTAGCTTCCTTTGCTTCTAGAAGTGGCTATGTGGCTAGACTAGGGCCAAGGAGATGTGGGTGGAAATGGCATATGCAGTTTACAGGTCATGCCCTTCATGGGTAAGACCTGCCCTTCTTGCTGGCTGGAATATGTGATAGCAGATTGGACCAAGAAAAGACAGCAGAGAAACCATGTTGAAGAGTTGGTGTCTTTGACTCCATAGAATCCTCAGCTGCTTGTAATTGACTATTATTGCTTCAAAGAACTCACCTTCCCTCTTGTTATCACTACTATTTTATTTTATATTTTCTCCCTTTAATGGTAAATGTTGGTGGCATACAGAGTAATATAGCATTGGATTTTTCCATCATGCAACTATTACATCACTTTTGGTTACACTTTTATCAACTTACAAGGTTTATGGAAACTTTTGACAAATACATAGTAAAACATATGGTTTTGTGTTATGTTCCCCTATTTTTCCCATGTACTCATGAAGTTGCATCATTTACATTGAGATTATCCTCTCCCCCTTTATCCCTCTACATTTTTTCTCTCCCCATCCCCCACTTTCTGCAATCTTCACTTCCCTTTGTTAGTTCCCTCCCTCCTTCTTTCTACACTATATCATCCCTTCGTTGTTAAGTTTAACTGTGCATTTTTATATACCCACTTATCTATAGGATTTTTTCTTCCTTTAAGTAAGATTCAACTCCCATATATGAATGAGAACATATGTTATTTCTCTTTTTGAGCTTGTGTTTGCTTGCTTAAGATGGTATTCTCCAGTTCTATCTATTTTGCTGTAATTGACATTGTTTCATTTTTTATTGCCAAGTAGTATTCCATTGTGTATATGCACCACAATTTTTTTTATCCATTCTTCTTTTGATGGGCACCTTGGTTGATTTCATATCCTTGCTATTGTAAGAGTGCTGCATTGACTGTGGAGATGCAGGTATCTCTGTGGTATGGTAACTTGTCTCCCTTTGGGTATATTCTCAGTAGAACCACTACTATTTTAGCCATTGTTACTGTCATTGCAATGATATCCTTCTGTACAATTGCCAAGAGCAGGGGAGAGTAACTGCCTGCCCTATATAGAGTCACTAAGACTCCATGCAGGCAGAAGGCAGAGCCAGTGCAATACCTGTCAACTAAAGGAGTGAAGACGCTGTGTTGCTAACACCTATCTCCTACTTCCAGCCTAGATCTGGAAAGAGAGACAGGCTCTGAGAACTAGATGATAAGCACTACTCTTCTTAGCAGAGAACTTGGGTATCTAGGTGTAAGGAAATTCTCAGGACTAAGGCAAACAAATTTCTACTGAAAACACTTGAACTCAAGAAATGTAGTGGAGGCCATTGTCAGCTCAATGATGTTTCTCTTGATACCTATTTATGTAGAGACTATCATTAGTTTAGAATATGCAGCTGTATCTTCAAGTCTTCATTTGGCGTGTTACTCTGTTCTTTCATCCCCTGAAACACATTCAGTTCCCTGAGGCAAACATCCTTGGCTCTAGCTTTTGCTTTATCTCTATCACTTAGGGGTTTATGGGAAGAGTGAATTGTTCCCTCAGACCTCAGTCTAAACCAATTCTCCTTTGATTTAACATTAAAGACTGCTTCTTATTTTGACTTAATAAATTAACCCCCTAAAAATCCAAATGTTAGGCTGGAGAGGGAGCTCAGTGGTAGAGTGCTTACGTAGCATGCACAGGGTCCTAGGTTTGATTACCAGTATCATCAACAAACAAACAAACAAATGTATGTCACCTATGACTCCTGTAACACACTGGAGCCCAGGTCAGGTATTTTTTCCCACCCCATCTTTGCTCAAAATGCTTGACACCATGTAGGGCACATAGTAGGCATGTAGTATCAGTCCTCTTGATAGCCAAATGGCTGCAGAAGTTTAGTTTGTTATTCAGTTAAGTGTTTTCATCTTATTCCTGCTCATAATGGTTGTGGAAGTTGTATGTTCTGTGTTGTAGGCCTACTATGTTTGGCTAAAGACAGAGAATTTTTAAAATTGCTATCATGAGCACTGTCCTATAAAAGTAAATATTAATAGTAAAACCTAAAAATAGGAATATACTGTATGTTCCTTAAATTTTGATACCTGGATTCTCATCACTACCCAAAAAACAACCTAAGATGACATTTACTACCTTAGTTACACCCTTGGGAGTTTAGTGGGGTTAAAAATCACAACCTTATGCACAAGGGCAAGAAATCTATCCCCCCAAGTTCCTAACAGACAAGATGGCTCTGGAAACATCCTTGACAAGCTCAGCAGAGTTTTAATAAAATTTAACAAATATGTTTAAATCAACAACAGTATAATTTATGTTCTCCTATAAACATTAAAGTACCTAAAGCTAGCTCCCAAAAGTCATAGAAAGTAACTGATATGAACAATTAACAACTGCAGAATATATTTATTAAGTTTATAAAATGTATTTTTTTCAGAAACATGTAAATGCTAACACACTATAAAAATGGGAAACACTAAACATAAGAAACAAAAATATTTCATGTTCTTCTGATCTTACAGCTTATCTGTAAAGGTTGAAATGTATAATATAACACACATAGATTGAATGCACACATGGTTCCGAGCACCTTGTTATTGCAAAATGTGCCATTATCAAAGGGCACAGAGTCATATTTGTGTTACAGAGATACTGTTTATTCTTTCCTTGTCTTATGTGCTTATACTTTCCATTAACACTGCTCTGATTCCTCTCTCAGAACCTCAGTGGAAAAATATCAAGTGGTACTTTTGGTAGAAAAATGCTATGTAGATTGCCTGGTATATTATTGAGATAAAAGCAAAATTAAAGTTGTGTTACCTGGGAGTGGGGAGAAAACATAATCTAAAGCTGTAAAAGGATACATATATTTTCTTTCCACATATGTCAGAAAAAAATTGAACCCTAAAAAATTGCACTACAAAATTATCAGGAGAATTAATGTAGTTTTGCTACCTTCCTAATACTCTGGATATCCTTGAGGAAGCCAAAGTAGTCTTGAAAATATCGCATCCTAAGCTAAAAGTATCTAGGCAAGCATCCACTAGGAAATAAACAGACATTGGGTGCCTACCATGTGTGAGGCAGGGTGCTATAAACAGTAATACAGGACAATTTTGTACAAATTATAACAGCAATAATAATTATAATAGTTGCCATTGTTTGAAGACTGTGTGCTAAACAGTGACATAAGTTTTTATAGGCAGTATCTCACTTAATCAGGAAGCCTAGAGGATAAACTTGTCCAAGGTGACAGAACTAATAAATGATAGAGCTGGCATCCAGGCATGCTGACTCCAAAGCCTATGCCTTACCCACCGGCTGAAGGTTTTTTTTTTGTTGTTGTTGTTTGTTTGTTTGTTTGTTTGTTTGACAACCCCTTTCCTATACCTAGTTGAAATATAATCAAAGTTTCCTGAGAGGATGCAAGAAGGATACCAAAAACAGTATGACCTGGATTATGATACAGGTCACCCTCGCTACAATTACCCTACCTTCGATTTTTATTTTCCAAAAGGTCCCAGTTATAAATAGCAGCCCTGCACCAATGGGAAATAATGTGTGAGCATGCAGCGTTAGGCTCACCCTTTAAAGGCAGTTGCTCTGCAAAGAACTTTAAAGGGAGCATGAGCTGCAGAGATGTCACCATGAGGTTACTCGGATCAAAATATTCAGAAGTATTCTTCAGAAGCTGTTCCATATGGGTGTTCCAGTTATCTGCTCTGGGAGAAGGAGGCTTAGTGCTCACTTAATCCATGATGCTATGCGTTTAATTTCAAGAACATGGACACTCTGAATGAAACCAGTCAAAGTGGCATTGTTAAATTTCTTTAAAGCTCAGTCTAATGAAAGAATCACAATAAACACAAGGGTGGAGCTGAAATTTTTACTCGCCACTAATGCTTGTTAAGTTTTTGCATACAGGCCATTTGGATGCCTGTTAAAATAAATGAGTATGAATGAGGTGAACATGGAGAAGATTGCATAAAAGTTTATGGTCTGGAGAGTAGGCAGGTAATTAGTGGTGCACTGAACTCCCCAACTGTGTCTGTGATTTTAAAGGTCATTTCCTGCATTTCATGAGAGATGGGGAATTACATTTGGCCTCTATAGAACTTTACTTGTACCATTATGAGCATTTATTTCAGCTCACCTCATTCTAAAGTTGATTGATTGCATTTCTGTCTTTTTCATTGGCTTATAACCTCCTTGACTACAGGCTGGGGTGGGGCAGGATTGCACCTTATTCATTATTTATGTCCCCAAAGCACCAAGCACAATTCTTTCTGCATAGTAGCTGCTTGTAAGGAGAAGGAATGGTAGCAAAGGAAAAGAAATTCTCACATGGTTAAATCTGTGATCCATATGTTCTGACTACCTAATCTCAGAGATGTTTTTCATGAACTGCCTTCCAAAACCATTATAATGAATCCTTTGGTGGAAAAAAACAATAACTTTACCTTAAGAGACAGTTGCTTGCAGAATGATAACTCTTAAAATATTCTATTCATTTGCAAAAGTCAGAACTGGGATTTTTACACTGAGGATTTTCAAAGGCAATCAGTGATAAGAGTCATGTTGTGATTAAAATAAAATAGAAAAAAGAAACGAGAACGTTATTCTCATGCTTTATGGCAGGGAAGTTGTTTCCTTTCTTTGCTGCATCAGTAAAAATGATCTTGCCAAGATCAGTAGGAAAACCCTAACTGCCAAACCCAGACAGTACATACTAGCTCCTCCCTAACATGACCTCCACAGTGTTTTACTTAGTTGGTCTCTACTTGAAGGCCTTTTCTCCTTTGGCTTTTGTAAGTGCAGACTGGTCCACTTCTCATCTAACCTTCTGGGTCTCTCTCACAGAACCTTGCAGTACCTCCAATTTTGTATTGCCCCATGTGCCATCCCTACTGCTCTTTTTAAAACTATCAACTCTCCTTTGAGTAATTTTCTTTATACTATTGGTTCATCTATCTACTCAACATGTTAAAAACTAAACTAGTTAGCTTTTCTTTCCCTTTTCCCACTTTCTGAATGTTCTGTTCTTCCCTTGGTGAATGGTCCTTCCATAACTCAGCCATTTGAGTCAGATACTTGAGTATCATACATAATTCCTCCCCTGCTCTCATCCCCTCAGTCAGCCACAAGTTCAGATGGTCCTAAATCTCACCTCTCTTTTCCCATCATGATGGCCCTAAGTAAAGCCTTTGTCATTTGTCATCTGGGTACTGGATACAAATTATAAATATGATCAGTTTACTTGACTTAAGAGGTGAAATGGCTATTGCACTCATCTGAGTCTCTCTGAAGGCAGAGAGAGGCATGTATGGTATAGTTACCCTTCCAGCCTCAGCTCCCACTGCCTGACCCCTCCACTGCTGCACACTGCTGTCTTTAGTTCACAACTCGGTGTCATCGTTCATGCTGTTCCTTTTACTCCTGCCCGGTTCCCTCATCTTTATCAAAATCTATCTTTTTTTAAAAAAAGACTTTTTACTAATAACCTTTTTAGTGTACAAATTAATGAGTTTCATTATGATATTTCCATACATGCATATCATTTTATATTGCTCATGTTTACCCTGCATTATGGGAGAAGGACCTGGCAACCCCCTCCCAAAAATCAATCTGCCATTGAAAACCCTATGCACAGCAGAGAAGCACTGACATAGTGTTTCCCCTGTTGTACAGAGGGTCGCTATGAGTCGGATACCAACTCGATGGCACCTAACAACAACAACCCTGCATTACCCTCTCATGTTCCTCTCCCTTGCTGACCCCCTTTCTCCCCACAAATGATCCGCCTTCTGCTTGCACGTCGTGTGTGTGTGTGTCTTACAATCCACCTCCACCTCTTTATAATAATCTTTATTCTGAGTTGACACTCTACTTTGCATTTTCTGTTACAGCATTGCTCTCACTTCCTTGTCTCCTCTGCATAAGGCAGCATGTTTCTTACCTTTGAGTTGAGCATATGGCACAATGTGTGGCACGTAAAAGGCACCAAATAGTTCAGAAATCCTGTTTGTGCCTGTGAATACTTTGTCTGTTTACTTTACCTCATATCACCCAGAGTTCATTTAAACCTAAAACTCAAAATAATTCCCTTCACTTATGCATTTTAGGATCCTCTTAGCCAGAGTACTAGACTATCAATTTTCATTAATGGGGAAAGTAAAGCACTTCTTTTTCATACAGATGATTAATGCCTATTATTATGCTGGAAATCATTGTAAAAAAAATGTTTATCAGTTAGAGGCTATAAAGATAGGTGTGTTGGCCAGTGTGAATTCCTCCCTATTACCTAATAAACAAGATAATTGATGAAGATAGGCATATTACCCAGTTTAGGTGATGGTACCAGGTCTATTTCATTTAATGGAATTGCAGTGGGAGTTAGAACTGCCTGCTGTGCCTTTAGAAGACACGAGTAATTGTGCTCAGTGTTTCCAGGTACTATATGTATAAAGAGAAGGAAAAATGGTTACCAATTGTAGCTTAGACTTTTGAAAAGATATGACCCATTTAAAGTCAGGCATTCTGCACATATGGATTTAGATGGCACAAAGAAGAGTTTATAGCTCTAAACTTTGCACTCTTGTTTTGCTCAACATTTATAAAAATCAACTTCAACGGCATACTTATTTTAGAGGATATGAGACAGAAAATTCAAAATCCTCACCCATCTTTATTTCAGCACAGAACAACTTTACTACCAGTATAAACATATCATTATGCATTTATAATTACATACTGAAAGTTTTAGCAAATGTATTAGATGAATAGCATTTGGTTAATAGTGCTAGGTATCTTGAAAGATACGAAGAAGTTATTCAATCACAGGGAAATTGAAAGACTTATTCTGTGTTGGAAGGTAATTGAAATGTCATTCTAACTTCCCATCTGATGCTTAGATCTATCCTACTAACATCTGCCACATCTCTTGTGAATATATGCAGTGACAGGGAGCTTTCTGCCTCTTGGGGCAGCTCATTTCATATTTATATTACTCTTATTATTAATGATAGTAAATAAAGTTTACATAATGTTTGCTAAGTACCAGACACTGAACCAAGATTTTATCTTCAAAAACTATAATTAATCTTCATCACAACTTTATAAATTGAATCATTATTTACATTTTACAGATGAGGAAATGGGGGCTTAATAAGGTTGGGCAACTTGCCCAGCATAATACAATTGGTAAGTAGAGTACCTGGCTTTGATTTCATTGTCTGTATTCTCAAACAGTGTTTATATGTGGAGCCTCTCTAATTCAGTGTCTTCCCAATTTTGATCTGAACTCATGGGTCCCAATTTGAAACATGAAACATGTCCAATCCCTTTTTCACATGGTTGAAGATGGCAATCTTATTCACTCTACCTTCTCAATCTTTGTGTTGGAATTCATAATTGTATTGCCTTCCATTTTTCCATGTGTGAGATAGTTCCTAGGTTCTTCAGTGTCATGGTCATCGTCCTCTGAACAAATTTTATTTTAGGCTCTTATACCATTAACACAGGCTGGGATTTGGCTCAGTTGGTAGAGCACCGCTCTGCAGTCTCTGAGGTCCCAAGTTTGATTCCCAGCACTGCAAAAATAGGAGAAGGACGTGGCAATACACTCCCAAGGCAATCTCGAAACAATCAGCCACTGAAAACCCTAAGAGGGTCGCTGTGAGTTGGACATAGCTCTACAGCACCTAACAACAACAACAACAACAACAACAACAACAGTTAACACATAACAAAATCACATTTTATGTAAAATTAGCTTTGTTGGAAGCATGGAAACACATGTTGAGTCATATGTTTGTGGTCAGCCAAAACCACTAAATGTTTTGCATACTTGTTGATAAGCTGTATCTCTGCTATCCTGTGTTTACATGGTTGGTTTTTTGAAATTTAATTTAGAACTTTGCACTTAACACAGATGTTTTTATCTTAATAGGATGGCTTGTTCTAGAATGCTAAAATCCTTTAGGAACAAGATTCTGACATTTAACATTGTTTTGCATTCTCTTTGTATACATTAACATTTCCCATATATCAAGCCATCCCAAACTGTTATGTTAATAGCATAACGTAACAATTTTCCCTCTAGTTCTGTGTGTGAGCAGTTATATCAGGCTCAGCTCGGTGATTCCTTTGATGTGTCCAGGGTCACTCATGTATCTGTGGATAGTTACCCCATCAAGTAGGAGCTGGCTAATCTAAGAGAGCCTCGGCCTAGATGTCTAATCTTTATGTGGTCTGTCATTCTCCAGTGGGCTAGCCTAACTTATCCACATGGCAAAGGATGGGTCTCATAACAACAAATGAAATCAAGAAAGGCCCCTTGAGTTCTAAGCTTCTAACAGGGACACCATCACTTACTCCACATTGTATTAAGCCCAAATAAGTTCCAAAGCCAGAAAAATTCTTGCATTTTGGAAAAATTGACTCTATTTCTTGAAGGAATGGCCTTCATAGTCACTTTAAACATTTTATATATAGGAAGACATGCAAAGTATGGTTGTTTTTAAAATCCACCACACTTTTAAGATCATATCATTTATGGATTTGATAAGCATACCATCAAAATTGTGCTTCAAAATTTTCATAGGAATTTCAATTGAATAAGATCTACAAATAAAGTCCTATAAAGCACACCATGTTGGCTCTTACAAAATACAACCATAACAGATGTACTATGAACAATTTTAAAAAGTACATACTAAACTATACCATTCTGTTTCTAAAAAGTCATAAGTTAAAGAACAGAAAGATTTGCAAAGACCACCCACAGGAAAATGCTTGTAGATGAAGTTAAACTTGGTTTGGATTATAAAGAAAATAAAGGCTAAAATGTGTAGTGGGAAAGAGGAATGAGAAAGGTATTGAGGTCAGGGATGAGCAAGGGTAAAATCAGGCAGGATTAGAAAATAAAATGTAGTTAACTCTGAAGAGTAAGTGGGAGAAGTCAGGATGGGTAGGTCGTGGGGGATCATTAATGAAAAACTTGAATTTAAACTTGATTTTGTAAGCAATGGGAAACTATAGATGGTTATTGAATAAAAAGATGATATGATTAAAATTTTTTGCAAGGCTAGCCTAGCAATAATTTCAACGAGGCATTTTTGGAGTTGGAGAAACCATTCATAAGAAGTCCTGTAGCCTTTTTATCCCCTTATTAAAACCAAGAATCTGATGCCTCTTTTTCCTTACATAGAAAGGAAATGTCCTAAATAATTACCCTGCCAGTAAGTTTCATTTCTGCTAATTTAAGAAGCAGACACATGGTGCCAACATTTGAGAAGAGGTGAATATGTTCTCCTTCTTAAAGAAGGGAAAAAGGAAGCATAACTACTTCTGCTTAGATTTGAGTCATTATGTCACGTGTACAGATTTTTTAGGGTTATTTCCCTCAATGGCAAAATGATGGTTTGCAGAAATAAAAAGCTAACCTTTTTAAGATTTAAAAACTTATGCATTGAATAAGACCCTGAGAGATCACAAAAGTCTGAGTTTTCCGTTCTGGTATGGAAATGCCTCTTGTTTTAAGAAAATGCAACAAATACTCAGCCTTTTCAAACATTCTTTCAGACTGAATCCTGTTGTAGGGGGCTCTATAAATAAGGAAGTCTGTCTCTAATCACTGTTCTGATACCAGGACATTGAGAGTGTTGGGAAAATTACTGAATGCTTAGAAAACAGTTTGAGATCTTCCATAGAAATGCACTGTAGCCAGTCAGAATTCTATCAATGGGGAAAGTTGTGATAAAGGCTATTATGGCTACTTGGCTTCTTGGAACATTTCCTTTCTAGAAATTCCTTTCTAGTTTAAATCTTCATCTCCCTTGTACACTGAAGTGAGTTGTGGTTGATCTTATTTTTTATTTCTGTTTTTTGTTAATGTATATTAAATGTACAAAGAGCTTTCATTATGACATTTCCATATATGCATGTAATGTACTTTGATCATATTCACTCCCTCTATTACCCTTTCTTAGCCTTCTCTCCCTTTCCCTTTTCCACATCCTTGATAGTCTTCCTTTTATTCCGTGTACTTTCCCCTTCCACAGATTCCACATATGAAAGAAAATATATAATATTTGTCTTTGTCAGACTGGCTTATTTCACTTAACATGATGCTCTCCAGTTCTGTCCATTTTCCTGTAAACGACATAATTTATTTCTTCTTTTCTTTTTTTTTCTGTTTTTTTTTTTGTTTGTTTGTTTTTTTGCAATACTTTGAAGTTGAACCCAGTATATACTTTGCAAGTGTGCTGCCACTGGGCCATTTTTAATTTTTTTTTAACTTGAGACAGAGTCTCACTAAGTTATGTAGGCTGCTTCTGTCCTTGAACCTGAAATCCTCCTGCCTCTGCCTCCTGAGTTACTGGAATAATAGGCATGAGTCACTGCACCCAGACCCATAATTTCCTTCTCTATGGCTGAATAATACTCCATTATGCATATTAGCCAGGTTTTCTTTATCTATTCATCCACTGATGGACACCTAGGATGACTCCATAACTTGGCTATTGCGTATAGTGCAGCAATAAACATGGGTTTGTAGGTATCTCTATAGTAAGGTAACTTTGGCCGATGTTCTGGATATTAATCTCTTGTCAAGTGAATAGCTGGCAATTTTTTTCTCTTATTCTGTAGGCTGTTTCTTCAATCTATTGTTTCTTTTGCTATGCAGAAGAATTTTTTAGTTTTCTTTTTATTATTTCTTTCTTTCTTTATTTATTTGTGGTACTGAGGGATTGAACCTAGGACCTTGAGCATATTTTGCAAGTGCTCTACCACTGAGCTTTACCCTATTCATCCTCCTCCTGCCCTCCCTCATTTTTTTTTTTTTTTACTTTGAGACAGGATCTCCCTAAGTTGCATAGGCTGCGTCTGGTGTGAAACCTGGGATCCTCCTGCCTCAGCCTCTCATATTGCTTGGATTACAGGCCTGCACCACTGTGCCTGGAGGGTTGTTTTTTTTTTTTAATGCAATCTCATTTGTCATTGTTGCTGTTATTTCTTGAACTATTAGACCCCGATTTAGAAAGTCACTGACTATGGCTAGATCTTTCCCCTGTGCTTTCCTATGTTTCCCTCTAGTAGTTTCAAAGTTTCACATCTTTCATTAAAGTCTTTGATCCATTTTGAGTTGATTTCTGTACTTTGTAAGAGATAACGATCTAGTTTCAGTCTTTACATATGGCTATCTAGTTTTCTTGTCCTTGTCGTTAGGTGCTGTCGAGTGCTGTCGAGTCGTGTCAGACTCATAGTCGCTGTTGAGTTGTGTCAGACTCATAGCGAGCCTTACAGGGTTTTCAATGGCTGATTGTTTACGGGATTGCCTTAGGAGTGGATTGCCACATCCATCTCCCATTTTTCAATGCTGGGAATCGAACTCAGGACCTCACAGACTGCAGAGCAGCATTCTACCCACTAAGCTAAATCCGAGCCCCATCTAGTTTTCCTAGAACTACTTATTACAGAGACTGTTGTTTCTCCAATGCATGTTTTGTTACCTTTGTCAAGAGATAATGGCAGTAGCTGCCTCGACCACTTTTTAAATATTAGTAAATAAATAAAATCCTGGAAAAATGTAAGTGATTATTTAATGATTGCACCTAACCACAACATGGTAATAGAGTAAAACTTTCTTAGCTTAAAAGTATTAGAGCCATAGGGTACTAATGAATCTAGGCACCAACTGGTAATTGTTGTTGTTGGAAGGGTAAAAGCAGGCAGGATGTGTGTTACACACACACACATATACACACACATGTATATATAATATACATACACACACACACACACACACACACACACACACACACACATATATATGTAATTAAGAACTTTATAAAGACTACATGAAACTCACAGTACCTGAAACCACTAATGAATTTTTTTTTTTTTTTTTTTTTTTTTTTTGCGATTCTGGGGGTTGAACCCAGGGCCTCATGCCTGCATGCTCTGCAAGTGCTGGAACACTGAGCTGCACCCTCAGCCCATTTTTTTACTTTTTTTTTTTCTGAGGCAGAGTCTCACTAATTACGCAGACTGCCTCTGGTCTCAAACTTGCGATCCTCCTGGCCCCACCTCCCCAGCTGCTGGGATTACAGTCACTACGGCCTGGCTCCCCTGATGAATTTTAATATCACTAAAAGAAGGACATTCAGATGTGTTGTGTGACATGGTGCAATAGGAACATGATGCAATTGGAAGTCGATGGCACCATTTGTGAATTATTTCGCTGAAGAAATTATCAAAAGCATATCATATCTGTAGCTCTAACTACCACTAGGTAGAAAATTCTGAGCATAAAGGAATGTAGTAAATGACATCACAAGGGCACCATCATCCAAATCCAGGAAGGGGGATATTCTTTCACATGGAAGACCCAGTTTCTTCAACAAATAAATGGCTTAGAACAGGAGAGTGAAGGAACTAAAATGACATATCAACTAAATTCAGTCTGTGGATCCTATTTTAATTTGGATGCAAAAACTAGATTCTGAAATAACATTTTTTCCAAAAATCAGTGCTCTACCACTGAGCCTGATTAGGATTAAATATAAAGGATTTATTGTTAATGTCGATGGGTATGTTGTGATTCTAGGATCTCTTATTGCTAGAGATATATTCTGAAGTCCTTCTATGTAACATGATATTATACCTGAGATATACTTTAAAATGCCAAATGAAATATAAGCAAAGCATCAGTGAACAAGAACTGCAGAATGGATTATGGCTCAGTGGTAGAGTGCTTGCCTAGCATACAAATTCAATCCCCAGCACTACAGACAAAAAGTAAAACAAAAAAGTATTACAGAATGTTGATAATTGTTGTGGTAGATAATTGGTACATGTGCATATATTATAGTAACCCCTCTACTTTTGTGTATATATGGAAAAGTCCATTCAAATTATTTGAAAGTCATGGAAAAAATCCCAAGGAAAAAGTCAATATTCTGTTTCATTAAGAACTTCTATTCCTTCTTAAACAATAGGCTGGGGCACCAAGTGCCGTGGCCTACACCTGTAATCCCATCTACTTGGGAGGCTGAGGTAGGAGGATCACCTTCAGGGCCAGAGGCAGTCTGAACAACTTAGCAAGACCTTGTCTCAAATAATAATAATAATAATAATAATAATAATAATAATAATAATAATGGAGCTGGGGATGTGGCTCAGTGTTAAAGCACTTGCCTAGTATATGCAAGGCCTCTGGTACTGAAAATAAATAGGCTTTGGAAAATATTAGTTATAAATATGGCAAAAAATTAACATTCAATTATATATATATGCATATACACATGCAGAATGATTGGAAATACATGAAATACCCAATAGATAAGGGATAAAAAGATAGAATTCAAAAGGGTAAATATAGATTGTTCAAAATGTCCTTTTAGAAATATTGTAAAAAAAAGCAAGTTGAATTATTTTGAATATCTAAATCAAGCTATCCTGTAGAATATATATGCCTTTTACTTTTCTAGAAAATAGTTATTTTCTGTGATCAATAGAGAAATCTTTTTAAATAGTAAGAGTCTGTTTATTAAATGCCAGCAAAGTGTCATGCGCTGTACAGTAAGACTATTTTTGGAAAGCCTTTCTAACACTTCTCCAGGCTGATAAATCCTAGCCAAGAATCCTTGCCAGGACTGAAGAGAGAGTGCATCAGCTGAACTCAGGGAGTGGGTTGTGACAATGAAAAGCTTCACAGTGTGTTTCCAGGGGGTGTTGACAATGTTCTTAATTTGGTTGATAGCCATATGGGTGTTCCTTTATAACTACTTCTTAAACTGTACATATAGATCTTATTCCTTTTTTTGTAAATACATTATATCTTATGACAAAGAAATGTTTTTTAAAAAGTGTGGTCACTCGGCTGCTTTGGGTTGCCTTTGTGGTGGCCAGTGGTGAGTGAACAAAGAAGTGTAACTGCCTTAGAATGGAGTCTGTAGTGCAATTGGTATTCTTACGTGTTCCTAGTACAAACATAAACTGAGCAAACATCCTGAAATGAAATTAGGCAGTACATATTGTGAAATTTTTAGTTTCTAACTTTTGCCATTCATTTCTAGGAACAATTATAAGGAAGAAATCACAGAAATATAAACAGATCTATGTATACGTATTTCATTATTTATTTTAGTGTTATTTATAGTGGCAAAATTTAGAAACAACAAAAATGTCCAGAATTGGTTGTTAGTAAAATTATTTTAAGCTAACAGTAGATTGGGGCTCTATAATGGTAGAAGCTGTTTCCTGAAAGAAGCTCTTAAATCATGTCTGGCTCTTGGGTTTCCCCAGAGACACCACTAGCTGTTGCAGAAGTATTTAGTTCTGGAACTACCCTAAGATTGAAATATCCTAGGAACCAACTCGACGGCACCTAACAACAACAACAACAAGGAACACCCAAGAATCCCGAGACGGTTTCTTTTTTTCTTTTCTTCCTTTTTAAATACCCATTAATATGGGATGTTTTAATGACCTTAAAAACTCCATAAATAAGATACATAAAGATACTGGAATTGAGACTTTCTAAGAATGGGCAGTCTCCATGCCTCTGTCAGTTTGCCATACTGTGGGAGCTTGTGTATTGCTGTGATGCTGAAAGCTATGCCACAGGGATTACCGATACCAGCCAGGCCATCCATGGTGAATAGGTTTCAGCTGAGCTTCCAGACTAAGGCAGACTAGGGAGAAGAACATGGCTACTCTATTCCTAAAACAATTAGCCCTTGAAAACCCTGTGTATAGCAGAGGAACACTATTAGATATAGTGAAGGATTCTATAGGAAAAATATTAAATGACACAGGAAACATCAAAAGAAGATGGAAGGAATACACAGAATCCTTATAACACAAAGAATTGGTGGATGACCAGCCCTTTCAAGAGATTACATATTATCAGGAACCAGTGGCACTGAAGGATGAAGTGGAAGCTGCCTTGAAAGAATTAGCAAAACACAAGGCACCAGGAATTGATGGAATACCAATGGAGATGTTTCATCAAACAGATGCAGCACTGGAGGCACTCAGTTGTTTGTGTCAAGAGATTTGAAAAATAGCTACCTGGCCAATTGACTGGGAGAGATCCATATTTGTACCTATTCCCAAGAAAAGGGATTCAAATGAACGTGGAGATTATCAAAGGATATCATTAATATCACATGCAAGTAAAATTTTGCATTCTATAGACGGGGAACTGCTGGAAAATCAAGGTGGATTCAGAAGAGGGCATGGAACCAGGGACATCACTGCTGATGTCAGATGCATATTAGCCAAAAGCAGAGAATACTAGTAAAATGTCTATGTTTTATTGACTATGCAAAGGCATATGACTGTGTGGATCATAACAATTATGGATAACACTGTGAAGTATGGGAATAACAGAGCACTTAATTGTACTCATGAGGAATGTGTGCATGGACCAGAAGGCAGTCGTTCAAACAGAACAAAGAAACGCTGCCTGGTTTAAAGTCAAGAAAGGTATGTGTCAGTGTTTATATCCTTTCACCATATTTCTTCAATCTCTATGCTGAACAAATAATCTGAGAAGGTGGACTTTATAAAGAAGAATGCAGCATCATAATCAGAGGCAGAATCATTAACAACTTATAGAGATGGCACAACTCTGCTTGCTGAAAGTGAAGTAGATAAGAAATATTTAGTGATGAAGATCAGAGAACATCACCTTCAGTATGGATTGTCCCTCAACATCAGCAAAACAAAATGCTTATAACTGGGCCAGTATACTGATCTATCATAAATGGAGAAAAGATTGAAGTTGTCCAAGATTTTGCTTTCCTTGGTTTTACAATCAACACTCCCAGAAGCAGTAGTCAAGAAATCAAAAGACGCGTTGCACTGGGAAAAGCTACTGCAAAAGACTTCTTGATAGTGCTGAAAAGTAAAGATGTCACATTGAAGACAAAGGTGTGCCTCAGTCATGCCACAGTATTTTCAGTCACATTGTATGTTTGTGAAAGCTGAACATTGAACAAAGGGGACAGGAGAAGAATTGATGATTTTGAATTATGGTGCTTCAGATGAATATTAATTATACCATGGACTGCCAAAAGAACCAACTGATCTGTCCTAGAAGAAGTGCAACCAGAGTGATCCTTGGAAGTAAGGATAGCTACACTGTGTCTTATATATTTTGAACTCATTGTCAGGAGGGTTCAAACCCTGGATATAGACATCATGTTTAGGAGAGTCAACAAAAAAAGAGGACTTTCAACTGCATGAATTGACACAGTGACTACAACAATGGGCTTACACACAAAAACATTCATGTGCCCAGCACAGAATCAGGTAGTATTTCATTCTGGTGTACAGAGAGTCGCTGAGTCAAACCTGACTGGATGGCACCTAACAACAACAACAACAATAACAAGAATGGGCAGACTCTGAGATGGTTTTCTGAGTGAAGATAGACTTATGGTGATATGTTAGTACTTGAACTGTTCATGCTTGAATGTTTTATTTTTCTACCAATATTTTGAAGAGAATTCTGGTTCTGTGCTTAGCTGCTTGGTTGATACTTGAACACAAAGCTAAATTCTATATTTGAAGCCACACTTACCTCTGACTCTTCTGTGTGAAACCAGGTGGAAAGTATCATTGTGTGTGTGTATTTTAAGCAGACAAGACTTGTCCTGGTGCTGTGTCCCAATCTCACATATATTTTTAATATATATGTCCTTACGTTTAACATACAATCATCATGGCACCCAGGAAAATTTCTAGCACTAAAGGTGAAGGAAAAATGAAAACAATAGGAACAAAAATTGAATTTTAAAAAAGAAATCATTGCTAAGTATGTGAATGGCATCTTTGTGTCTGAATTAGCCATTCAATATAGTATTGGAACCAGTACATACATTTACATTATGTCTTATGGAAAAAAGTGCTGGTCACTTAAACTGGCACTTGATCAGCCTTCCCGAATGGATTGTGGTTGAGTGCTGAGGTTCCACTGCATTCTTAATTATTTTCATCATCCCACCTACTTCTCCTAGGTGCAGATTAAAAGCTGAAATAAAGGAATAATTGATTTGCTTAAGCTCTGATCTCAAGAAAATGACCAAGTTCATTGTCCAATATTAACTTTCAGCTCCATGATGCTGTGGGAAATTTGTGATTGATATATCTAGAAAGCTTGTATGTTATACAGTCATATCTCATCAATATCAAATTCTATTGTTAATATCAAATGTTCAGTAATGATTGTCCATGATCATATAGCTTTTAAAAACAGATAAATGATAATAAAAACAGTTCCAAAATATCAAAGAGAGATGTAATTATTTGTTGATAAAACTGTGGAGATAATATATTTAAAATAGCTTTGAAAAACATCTGTTCAGTGTCTCAGACAAATGCGAAGATGTAAATAAAATAACAATTCATCTTTAATGGCTTTTAATAATTCATTGCCTTCTTTATCATTTGGAGTGAGTAACTTTTACTGAAACTGTGTAACTCTCATTGTGTTCTACAATTCTTTATCCCCACTTCTTTATGTAATCTCTTCCAACTTCATTAAGTTACCTAGAATCTTCTGTTATGTTCTGCTTTCCAAGGAAGTCTCTTCTAGGGACAAGAGATTTAGTCTTCAAATTTTATCCAGGAGTTTGAATTGTTAATTAATAATATGCAGGAATGACATTTATTTATGGCTTTAAAAAAACATTTTTCTGATTATGAAAGTAATACTCCTTCATTCTTCCTCATTATGAGTAATCTGGAAAATTTAGAGAAGATCAAGTAGGAAATGAAAATTTCCACAAAGATAACCATAGTTCATATTTTGGCATATTTTCTTCCTGTTTATGTGCACATTTGTGTTATATAAGTTAGTTTATCCAACATGTGCAGTTTTCTATCCAATATGTTTTTCCCATCACACTAGAGCATGATCATTTTATATGATCTATTAGGTTTTTAAAATCTCAATTTTACCCACAAGTATTTGAGTATGTTATTCTTGCTTATTTTTTTACTGACAACTAATTCTGGGCATTTTTGTTATTTCTAACTTTTCTCATTGTAAAAAATCTAAAATAAACAATGAAATACTTATATAGAGGTCTGTGTACATTTCTATGATTACCTCTTTATTCTTAGAAATGAATAGCAAAGGATAGAAACAAAATTTCGTGGTATCTACTGCTTAATTACAATTTCTCAAAGGTTATTCAGTTTATATTTCTACTAGCAACATATAAGAAGACCAATCTCACTATACCTCCATTAGCATTGAATGCTATAATTTTACTATTTGATAGCTCAGTAGGTTAAATCAGGATGCCTCAATGTTTTCATTTGTATTATTTGTTTAGTGGTGGTGGTGATTTTCTCCTGTCCATTTATTTTGTATATTTTGTCTTGTTTATAGTATATGATCATATCCTTGGTCTATTTTTCTATTGGAACTTTAGCATTTTATACATTAAAAACATATTAAGCTGGGCACTCTGGCATGCCTGTAATCCAAGCAACTTGGGAGGCTGAGGCAGGAGGATCATGAGTGCAAGTCCAGAAGCAGCCTGCATAATTTAGCCAGACCTTGACTCAAAATAAAAAATAAAAATGGGCTGGGGTGCAACCAAGTGGTTGACTTGCAATATATGTGTGAGGCCCTGGGTTCACCTTCCCAAGTTATGGAAAAAATAACAATAATCTATATATTTTAACTATTGTTATAATCCCTCCATCTTTCCCCTTCTCTGTTTTCTGTTCCTTATTTTTCTACTCATGAGGAGAGATGTTGAGCCTACAGCTCTGATGACTGGTGTAAGGTGTGGTTGGGAGAATACAAACTAAATTGATATAAATAAGAAAAGACATAGAAATACATTTTTTAAAAGGTGTGGAAATATAGAGATACCTGTCTGGGGAAACGTTGTGGCGAGACTTGCTAGGAGGGAGATGAAGGAGACAAGTAAAAAGTTAAAATGGGCTACAGTTTGAGGACTAGATGAGGAGGGACATGAGAAGCTGCTCTGATAACTGAGGCTTTGATGAGATGAATGGGCAAAGATGTTTTTTGAGTAAATTTTAGTTTTTATGTAGAGATGCCTCATGTTTGCTGATATCTGTGTCCTTCTATACCATCTGTAGCTCTTTAATGAAATATCTGCAGGACTCTTCAAGGATCATGAAGCTGGCTCTGTATTGTATTTGGATGTGTCACTGGGCTGAGATGGGCCTGAGAAAGGATAAGAAAGCCCAGCTTTATTATTTAGGTTAGAGTCACACAATAAATGTAAATAATGCTATCATATTTTAAAATGAATATTTCCCCTACTGGCTATTTAATGTTTTTAAAGCAGACTTTTTGTAAAGATGATATACATGTAAATGTTTCTGACTTAGCATACAAGATTCATTGGCTGAAATTCTAAAAATAGATTTTCTTTTATATTAATTTAGAATCAGAATTTATATAAATAGTATAAGAGGTAGATACAGCAACTTATAAGACTTAAACTTAGTATCAAACCCCTCCTCTCTGAGAAAAATGTTTCTTGAACTAAATACAGTATGTAGCATTAAGCACACAGTGAGGTTTGATATAATACTCCCCAGTGAAGCAGGTTACTTTGATCAATGCCAGCAATCAGTTATCACAGAGTGTTCTTATGTCAACCGTACTATGATCCTTTTTAACCTTTAAATAAGTGCCCACACCTATATATTTCTGTCTCCACATGGTTAAATCTAGAGTGGAATGTGTCTATATTAATTGGAGTATCCTGATACCATCATCTCTCTTTTCTTCAAGTTTTTCTGTAGTGTCAGTAATAACATTTAACACTAAATAATTATAGAATGAGTGACTTTTGATGTATGGGATAAGGTGAAGATCTAAATTGATTGTTTTCTCCAGATTGTCCGATTTTTCTAGCATTGTCATAGGAAAGTCAATTTCTTCCCTGCTCATATGTAATACATACAAAAGCTGTGAACTTTGAATATATATTTTCAATTGGATCACCATGCTGAATTTTCAAAAAAATAATTCTCATTTTTATTAATATATTCTCTTGGGTTTTCTAAACAGAGATGTAGACTTGACTCTGTATAAGTAGAAATAAAATATCAGAAAAAAGATAAAATCAATTGTTTCTTGTATTTTGATGGGAAGATTTTTAAAAGAAATTTTTATAACATTTTTATAACATTTAAAAGCAATAGCCAGCTTTTAGCTAACTATGGAATGCTGGAGACATTCCTATTTAACTTGGAAACAAGATAAGGATGTCCATTACAATCTCTTTTATTATGGATATAAATTTCTTTTCATCTTCTCATTAACTTAGTGAGGAAGGCATCATTAACACAGAATACATTTAATCAGTGGTCAGTAACTTTCCCAGGGTCAAGTAGATAGTAGGATTTGAGCCAAGTCCATGATCTTCCAGTTTATTCTCTTCACCAGACCTTCCTGCCTTACTTGACTTTCCAGTAAAAGTAAAGCATTCCATTTGTAAATAGCTTTAAGTTTAATAGAATGCTTCTGCACACTTCTTGCATTTTTCAGAATTAACTTTTGAGTTAGGTAGGTCCATGATCATTCTTAAATAATACCAAATAAATACTAAAACGTGAAGTCCCTTATCTGTTAGGGGTTTAGCTATACCAAAGTATCTGTCATCCTTTTCCTAGAAAGAGTTAAGACAGAACACTCAAAGAAAGCCTGCTCCATATTCAGAGGAGTCCCTGTTGCTTTAGTTGAAGTTGTGTTTGATAATATTACATTGGCATAATTTTGTGAGAAGACTGGTGTGAGATCAGAGGGTTGGTAGAAAGCCAGACTAGAAAGGCTAATTGTCCTATTATGTTGGGGAAGAAGAGCTACAGGAAAATTTTCAAGTTATCACTGGGATAACATTTGTGGTAGTGTTACCAGGAAAGAGGTGCAGGGAACTGGTGTTACTGGGAAGCTGACTGCAATACCTCTGTGAGACACACAAAGTATAGTGAAGAATATAGACAAGGTTTATTGTAAAGCAAGAGCTCATCCTTGAGGAATAATAACAAAGGAAAGCTGAGGCATCTGGAGAAGCTTGGATAAACTTGGAGGAAAAACCTGGGGTAACCTTGGTTCTTTGGGTGAAACAAAATAGAATTAGGACATTCCCCAAGTAAATGAAAAGATGGAGAGAGAGGAAACGAACAGTTAAGCAAGATTCTCAGAAGGACAGTACCTTGGATAGACAGATGAAGTAGAAGTCCCTGGACAGTGGGGGCAGAAGAAGCAGTGGTCTCTGTCCGCCCTCTAGTTTTGTTAAAACCATAGTAAAGCAATGGTCTGCCCAGTGTGTCCTGAGGCCTTATCACCAAACTCAAGCTCCACCCTTCCTAGACAGACTGAGGGGAAAACTTCCTGTTATTTAGTGTTGGAGGCATATGGAACCTGGGGTCTTTGTTTTGTAAAATGGTTTAATGAATGTGCTTGATATACAGTATTTCAAAAGAATGGGCATGGGTGGATACCTTGGAATGGTCTGCCTTCATTTATAACCTGAGGACTCATCCAGACATTAATCTTGGTTAGAGTGTGAGGCCTTTAGAATAAAGTCCTTTCAATATGCAAGTTGGCCCATTTCACCTCATAGCTGAAAGCAAGAGCTATTTTTTAATCCCCTTCTCTACCATTGCCCTGCAGATTTAGGATTTAGGTGTATGTATTGTTATTATGTGCCTAAAGTGCTCATTATGTACACTTCACAGTGACTTCTTTATCCCAGAATTTCTTATACCTACACACATCAAGTTAGGGTGGGGCTATGTCTGCCTTGTTCTGAATTACAATGGCATAGGGAATCTCAAAACACTCACTTGCTTGAATAAAAAACATTTGTAATGGAATACAGTTAGGAAAATAGTACCCAAGGGGGTTTTTTGGAGGCAGGCTAGATTTCTCTCTTCTAAATCCTACTGATTAAGCTGTGTGTGTGTGTGTGTGTGTGTGTGTGTGTGTGTGTGTGTGTTTGTGTGTGTGTGTGTGTTTTGCCACTTCTGATAGGTGAAATATTCTTAAAAGAATGTTGGGCGGGGCACCATAGCAAGTGCCTATAATCCCAACAATTTGGGAGGCTGAGGAAGGAGGATAGTGAGTTTGAGGCAAGAAATAGCCTGTGTAACTTTGAGAGACCCTGTGTCAAAATAAAACAAAAAAATTGAAAAAGAGTTGGGAGTGTGGTTCAGTGACATGGCACTTGACTAGCATGCATAGGGTCCTCAGTTCAACCCCTCAATATTGAAAAGAAAAATATTGGATCTTTTTTAAATCACATCCGGTACCTGGAGGTGTTAGACTTGTCAGTACCTAGAGAATAATTTTAATAACATTAACAGTAAGCAATCTTGTCATCATTTAAATCCCTATATAGTATATGCATGCTATGTCATATTATTTACCCATTAAAAACAGTGTATTTAAAGTGTATGGAATAACTTGAGGGACTATTTTATAGTAGTCAATAGAAAATGCCAACTAAACTTTGAATTGTTTGAGTCAGGTCTCTTTAGGTGACCAGTGACACTGACCCAGTTCAGGTTAAAAGGGTCTTTCTTTTAATGTTTCAGAAGTCTCATGTGAATCAAAGCACAGAATTCAATGACAGACCTCCTAGAAAATGAATCTGAAAAAATTCAGATTGAGCATAAGATTCTTCTCTCAGGCTACTAGATTTCCCTCTTGAGCCTTTTCCTTGCATGCTTGCTCCATTATTCACTCTCAACCATGCCAACTTCCTTTCCTTAAACATAGTTTTTGCTGTCTCATAACTTTCACTTGCATAGTCCAAAGTGTTTTCCATAACATTTATTACACGTTGCAGGTGCTCAGCTCAGCTACTTTACTCACTGGTTTCATCTCTTAGACCAGTTCTAAATTCACAAACCAATCGGCCTCGTTCAGCTTTTGAACTCAGCCCACAGCCCTTAGTTCTTGGTTATTCTAAGAATGAGCTACCTTTAGTCCACTGGCCAGAGAAGCCAGGTCACATGAGCCCAAAGTATGTCAGCTTAGGCAGGAGAAACTCCAGGTGGGCAAGCATCACAAGTTGTGCCTCTCCCTTGTACTTAAACACTATGGAGAAATAGCTATGTGTGGAAATACAGTTAGGAAAATAAAACAAAATATTAACAGCATTGTCTCTGGGCAATGATAATACAAAGATTTCCTTTTCTTCATTTTGTCTAATATTTCTTCAATGAAAACTATCATTTTATAATCACAAGCATAATAAACTTCAAAATGCTTTGGGTTTTTTTTAAGAATGACAATGTTACAGTTGATGATATAACTAGGGGGCTCTGTGTTTGAGTCCTATCACTAAAGGAGAGAGAGAGAGAGAGAGAGAGAGAGAGAGGGAGATATTGAGAGAAAGGGAGAGGGTGAGGTGGGGGAAGGCACCTCAGGATGTTATAATTCAGCAGCATTTTGACTTACAAAGGTTGAAACAAGCCCCTGAAGGTTAGGTGACTTGCCAAAGTCACAGAGTAAGGCCGTGGCCAAGCTATGAGTTTCCTGGCTCTTACTCTTAAAGAACCACAACCAGACATGATAGTGCCTTGCCAGATCCAAATGAGATAAAGGTCTTTGATTGCAAGTCAGAGCCTGTAGGTTGCAGATCTTTGAATGTTCAATCTAACAGCAAACTGCTCTAAATCCTTCAAACTTAGAAGTTTGTTCAAATAATACCCTGTTAACTTGAAACAGAGCTCTAATACCCAGATTTCATTAAACCATCATTTTGCTAGGAGCTACATTTTGTGAAGGGCTTTTGCTTACACACTTCAAATTGTCAGCTCTGCTTCATTTTAAATACCAACAGCAGAGAAGCAAAGGAGGAATAAGGGAATTTCCAGATGTGAAGAACAATCTCACTCTATTCTTGGGTTTGTCTCCCTACTAGGGTGGTTTTGGTTTTTCTCCCTCCAGAAGGTTCCTCTTGATGGATTAACATGATCTTTTAAGAAGAGAATAAAGTCTTGGAGTCAGGGTGAAGTAGAAGCTGAGAGGGGCATCAAATCAGATCTGTACGATGGGAAAAAAGAAAAGTTAGAAGTCTCTGAAGATTTCATTCAAAAGCAAGACTTCAAGCTGACATGAAATACTATCCCTGGCAGAGAAAGGTCCCTGTACAGTTTGAAACCTATTCTTGTTTAACCTGGAGGAAATGAAAGCCCTGAAGGATTCAGTCAGTTCTAGATATCAAAACACTCGGAGAGAATTCTGGCCCTAAGGCATTTGCTGTGTATAAATTCCCCCTGCATGGAACCTCAGAGAAGCTGGAGATAGGATTCAGGTAGAAGTTCTTAGATTTGATTTTCAGCTTATTTGGTATTTATTTCATTGTTGGCTTAGAAGAAGATGAGCTAATATGGTGTGTAGCATATTATATGAATGGCAGACTTGAGATTCTGAAAGTCTCAATAGTATGTAATGAGGGTGTGAAACATCATCCAAAAAGTGAGATGAAACTGCTAAATGTAAATAAATGTAAAGTCCTAAACTCAAATACAAACAAAATAACTAACTATATAAATAAAAGTTAAGCTAATATTGTTTAATGGTTGTTGACATAAAAACACTTTTGAGGTGCCAGTTAATTTCAGACTGGAGTCTAGCATGTCCTGGACAATGAATATAGGGGGGGGTAAAGGTCTGAAACTAATCTTTCCAGGATTTAGTATTCCATGTTAATAAAATGGCACAAGCAGACTGAAATGTGCCTGAAGGAGGGAGGAGGGTCTGCAAACCACGTCTTAGGGAGTAAGAATATTTGTCTTGGATGAGGATAGTCAGTTTGGAAGAATGGGGAGGAATTGGTTTTCAAGTGCTTGACTGATGCTCATGTAGTTAGAGGACTTTGACATAGAACCAGAGAGTTGGATTTGCCAGAAGCAGAATTCATTTCAAAATAAAAAGGAGCTATATATATATCCCTAACTGGACTGAGTTCCCATGTGAGATAGTGTATTCTCTTATTATTAGAACAGTGTAAACACAGATTAAAGAACACTCTGGATGATGGTGGGATTTCTTCCAAGGCTAATTACATACCATCTTTTGCAAGAACTTGGTGATATTACTGCTTTTGTTATTTAATGACAGATAGTGAGAAAATTAGGGTATTGAAATAACTTAAAATAGCAGCAAAGCAGCGGTCAAGGTTGTCTCAATGTATTTTTCCCTTTTTTTTCATTTTTCATTTTATGTTTGCTTTTTGGAGACGAAGTCTCACTATGTAGGCCAGAGTGGCCTTGAATTCCCAATCCTCCCACCTGCTGGGATTACAGATGCACGCCACCAAGCCTGGCCCAGATGTGTTCTTTAGGTAACAGGCTTGCATACACCTGGGGGAATGCCATGAGACCTCTAAAATATTTACTTACCATTCTCCCAAGAAACATTTATGGAGCATCTGCTGTGTGCTAAGCAGGCACTGTAGCAGGATTGAGGATACAAACATGAAAAAGATATAATTCTCCAGGATTCAGTTATATTTGGGATTATAACCCAAATAATGTGCAAGATAATATATTCCTAATGTTAAAATGAACTTCACTTTCTTAATATTCCCTGTTTTGTTAGATGCTTTGACATGGTTAGATCAAAGTTGTTCAAGCATGCCTTGGCAAACCATCTCTAATATTCTAATAACTTTCAGGTGAAACCCTTTCATGTATGCCAGTTAAGAAAAATGGTTTTATTACATTCTTTTTAAGTGCAATAGAAAACAAACAAGTGTGTGTTTGTTATATGCATCTTCCTCTGTGCTGCTATCTTTGAATTTGCTCAATACGTCTACCTAAGATATCCTTTTATCTTATTAGTTGAGCCAGTGAAATTTAAGTTCTGAAGAAATCTCAGATAATTAGAGGCCCTTTGATCTGGAGTATTCCACAGTTAATGTGTGAGCAGATGTTGGCGTGCATTAAGCACAAAGATCAAAAAAAGAATTAAATGGGAGGTTAATTTTGCAGGAGGCTTCAATGGTATCCAATTGGTTCTTCTTAGACTTGAAGCAATGGGCAAATTAGGTTCCAGTGTTATTTACTCCTTCTCTACTATGCAACTAGCTGCTTTCTTGGTATTTTTTACAAATTGCATCGTTGTTAAAAAAAAAAAAATTGAAAAGCAACCTCTAAACTAGCATTCCGTTGCTAAAACAATCACAATCCATCTGTGTGTGTAAGTTAGGGAGTGGAGCTGGGAGAGAAGCCTGCATGGCTACTTTTGGAGCTGAAGTGTGATTCTTTTCAACAAAAGAAAAGACAGATTAATTCTTCTGTAGAAAACAGCCAGTCTGTTTAGCAAGCTAGCCACATCTTCATCATTGCTTGTTGCTTAGGTTGGCTGTCTAATGAATCTGTATTCTAAGAACTCAAGTCAGAGAGTCATGTTCTTAGAAAGATTCATATCTACTTTTCTGAATATTTATTTCCTTGAACAGGCAAGATAGCACAGTTGAGTGTAGGTTACTTTAGAATGTCCAACAGCTATTTTTCAATAATAATGATAACTGATTGCTGTTTGTGTTTTATCACTGAGTATCAGCACTGAAACAGAAGGCAGTCTTTGTTAAACCCATACTCCATTGCCAACAGTACAGCTGTAGGAACTCAGAGCACAACAATGACAGTAAAACACAGTGACCTCAGACTATATGACAGCCCCCCTTTCTCTTTAAATAATGCAATCTCATAAAATGCAGGAAGGCACCTCTTCAGAGTTGTGTGTATATATGGGGGTACAGAGTTGTGTGTATATAAAGGGGTACAGAAATATTTGGTGCCAGGACAAGCACGTGGTACATGCATGGTGATCCCAGTGACTTGGGAGGCAGAGCTAGGAGGATGGCAAGTTCAAGGCCAGAGGGAGCCTGTGTAACTTAGCAAGACCCTGACTCAAAATAAAAGTAAAAACTGGGCTAGGGGTGCAGCCCAGTGGTAGAGCTCTTGCAAATATGCATGAGGCCCTGGGTTCAGCACCCAAACAGTGAAAAAAAAAAATTGATGTCTGCAGTAGTTCTTCTTGGGATCCTAGAAGAATCACTAACTATATCTTTGCAGTCCTGGTGATCCCCTTAGGTGGGGTATCGCTGGAATATTCATGTCAAGTGAGGTTAGGGGATTTCCTTCTAGATATTGCTTTTGATTGGTGATGCTGGGAAAAGCACCTTCACATTCCTCCCTACTGTCCATCTGGACCCTGGTCCTTGTAGAAAACAGGCTTGTGACCTCACTCACTGCAGCAAAAACTCACTTCCATCTGCTCAGGCCTCTTTGAAATAGTTACCAGTTGAGTCAAAAATGAGCAGAGAGTAAGAGCAAACTCAAGAAAATCCATTTTTATCTGAAATAGGACAGAAAGGGTCCATGTAGATAAGTCTCCAGGACCAACTTAGTACTGATATCTTTCCCACATTCTCCCATCCTTTCAGCTTAGCAATTGCTCCTATCTCCCAGCATACTATCCACCCAGATAAGGGTCAGTGTTACAAATTTCTGAAAGTCAACTGAGGAAACTATATAATTCATTGCCAGAAACTCCCAAGCACAACTCCTGTATGTACAGGTCTGTGATTGTTAAAGTGAAAGATGAAGCAAGAAACACCACTACTATTTTGCATCATCCTTAAGGAAGTTCTAAGGTCCAGGAGAACCGATGCTTTTGAATTATGGGTGCTGCAGACAATTATTGAATATACCATGGACCACCAAAAGAACCAATAGATCTGTTCTAGAAGTGCAACCAGAGTGGTCCTTGGAAGCAAGGATGGCTACACTGCATCTTACATATTTTGGACATGTAGTCAGGAGGGACCAATCCCTGGAGGAAGACATCATGTTTGGGAGAGTAGCAAGTCAACGAAAAAACAAGGAAAACCCTCCACTAGATGGATTGACACAGTGTTTGCAACAGTGGGCTTAAATATAAATAAGATGGTGTGCCTGACACAGAATTAGGGAGTGATTCCTTCCGCGCTGTACGTGGGGCTGCAATGAGTCATACTGAACTCGACGGCACCTAGCAACAACCACAAAGTCCTGTAAGATCAGTATAGGTGCCTATCTAAAGATTCTTAATCATCTGGTGACACATGCCTGTAATCCCAACTATCAGGGAGGTGGAAGAAGGAGGATCATGAGTTTGTTTGAGGCCAGAGGCAGCTTGTACAACTTAGCAAGACCCTGACTCAAAATAAAAAAATAAAAATTAAAAATAGGCTACGGGTACAGCCCAGTGGTAGAGCACTTGCAAAGCATATGTGAAGCCCTGGGTTCAACTCCCAAGTACCACTTTAAAAAAAAAGATTCATAATCACTGTCTATAGCTTAACTGTAGCATTATACTATTTTTCTCAAATTCTATTCCAGACTATTATGTATCAATTCTGTAAAAATTTTTCCTTTTGTTAATAGTTTTATATAGTGAGGGCAAAATAAAATATGCATATCTGTAGAATTAAAACTGTTCGGTAGACATCCAAATAAATGTCTTGCTCATAAATGATGAATTCTAGGGAGGAATTCATGTTATTATTTCAAGAGGTTCTGACTGCTCTTGTGTCTCAGTTTGACATGGATCTGCATAAGCTCGTACAAATGAAGAGTACATTCTTATTATAACAAGATGAATCAGGGGTTCCAAGCATCAGAATATCACCTGGATCTGGCACATGATAAACAATGGTCTACATTTACAGTGAGT
Organism: Pedetes capensis; assembly: GCA_007922755.1. Classification (NCBI taxonomy): domain Eukaryota; kingdom Metazoa; phylum Chordata; class Mammalia; order Rodentia; family Pedetidae; genus Pedetes; species Pedetes capensis. The sequence continues at coordinate 144,623 of VMDO01003267.1, forward strand.
TCAGGATATCAACATTGGTTATATTAGGTCTTCTCTCCTTAGTAAAGCATTCAACAAAAGACTCCCTCTTACTCGGCTTGATGATGAATCTAAGTAGCATATTGACAATGGCCTAAGAGAAAGCACAATCCAAGTGAAATTACATTAAAACATGCAAATAAATGGCAGCTATTAATGATGGTGTTACTTTCAAACTTAGACCAACCAAGGCTGTAGGTGAATGAGAGCCGAGTGCATGCTGCCTTACAGCTGTTCCTCATCCCTCTGATTCACGAGTGGAGTCTAGAAGTGATGTGTCCTCTATGGTTCTGACAGAACAGAAGCCTAATGCCTAGAAGATATCCAGGTAATAGCCTTGGCTGACCTTGGTGAACATGGTACTCTGCTTGCTTGGCCTATCTCTGAAGTCTGTGGTACCTACTTACCTCCTTTCACTACTCAGTCCTTGACAACTTTCTCCCTGGGTTTCTGGAGGACTGTTTTCCACTGAGCTGGGCCTTGCCTCTAGCCTCCCTCATTGATCCCATCTTGGGCTTCCGGTACTAACTGGACCTTGTTATTATGGCTTAAAAGACCCAAATACCTCAATATTCAGACAAAGTGACATCCTGGCACCCCTCAGATCTGTCTTCTATTTCATGACTGAGTCTGGCCTAGATTGGAGTTTCTAACCCTCCCTCAACACTGGTTTTGATCTAGCCACACTTTCCTGCTGTCTGGTGAGCTTTTTGATGCCCTGTTTTGGTCCTGCCAGTCTTTTCTTCCAAGCAAAAGCTTTCATCACAGCATGGCCAGGGCTAAACCATGTGTGAGACCTAGAAATGCATTTCATAACAGAAAGGTAAAGGATACTTTCCAAGAACAGCAATGATCTGGGGGATTTCACATACTCTTACAGATGAGCATCTACAGAAGTTAACCAGCAACATTCTGTTTGGGGAAAACTTGGGAAAACGTATCTTTCCAAATTCATTATAAGCCAGGAATATGCTATACAAGTCACATTACTTGGAATTAGTTGGCCTTTATTACTTTCTAATAACAAAATCTTGGGGCTGGGATTTAGCTCAGTTGGTAGAGCACTGCACTACAGTCTCTGAGGTCCCGAGTTCAATTTCCAGCACCACAAAAATGGGAGAAGGGTCTGGCATTCCACTCCCAAGGCAATCCTGAAACAGTCAGCCATTGAAAACTCTATGAGGGTCGCTATGAGTCGGACACCGACTCGATGGCACCTAACAACAACAACAACAATAACAAAATCTATGAATTGGGTGAATACAGTAGGTAGAGAGCAATGGATCCCCCAAAGTTTTGAATAATAGCTGTTACTCTATTACACTGAGTACCAAGAGAAATTGATTCTATTTATGGTTTATCAATAACCACAAAAGTAATTTATTCAAAGGACCTTTACTAAATTTGGGCAACTATATAACCACAACTGGCATTGCTAGAACTGTAATGTAAGTGTATAGAATAGATTTTCCACAGAAAAGCTTCCATTTAACCTCGTGAGGGGCCTAGGGAAAATCTTTCAGAAAGAGAAACAGTTCATAGGGAGAATAAATGGTTGTTTTAATCATAGTAAAGACCAACTGTACACAGTTGCCAACAGATACACCTGGTTATTATTTAAGAAATTTGGAGCTAACAAGTAGGATCTGTGCTATTCATTAGTTCATTTGAATATTGGAAAAGTATGTTTTATTTGAAGAAACAATTGGTCACTGAACTGTGGAAGTGGTGTAATGCAAAGCAGTGGGTGCCCAAGTGTTCCAATGTGTGGGAATCACCTACAGAGCTTGTTGCAGGGGCAGACATCCAGGCTCTACCATGAGAGACTCTGGTTCAGTAAATTTAGGATGAGATCCTATAAGCTGCATTCATAACAAGCACCTTGATTATTTTTGATGCTGGTTCCATGAAATACATTTTGAAAAACTGGATTTTCAGCTTTAAAAATATGGATTTTTGAAAGCAAACAGAAAAATTCAAATAATAATTTAATCATTTATTTGTAGTCCCAGGCAAATTATTGTACTGTCTGAATCTCAATTTCTTCACCTGTAAAATGAGGATATAATATCCTCATGGAATTTCATAGGATGATATTTGTATGGAAAACCCATGAGTCATATAGTAGGCACTCAATAAATGTTAGTTTTCTATCAAACACTCTTGGTAGGTTATATCAAAAATCTAAACATGAGACTTGGAGGTGGAACTCTAAGTCCACTATTAATACATGACTATGTAATTTATGCCTGCAGCTATAGCCCTGTGGCATCCAATCCCCTCAGATCTTGGAAGCTAAGCAGGGTTGGGCCTGGTTAGTACTTGGATGGGAGACCGCCTGGGAACACCAGAAGCTGTAGGCTTGGGAGAAGGACCTGGCAACCCCCTCCCAAAAATCAATCTGCCATTGAAAACCCTATGAACAGCAGAGAAGCACTGACAATAGTGTTTCCCCTGTTGTACAGAGGGTCGCTATGAGTTGGATACCGACTCGACGGCACCTAACAACAACAACAACAACA
>VMDO01003268.1:0-12603 GCA_007922755.1 Pedetes capensis
TCTCTCTCTCTCTCTCTCTCTCTCTCTCTCTCTCTTTCTCTCTCTCTCTCTCTTCTCTCTCTCTCTCTCTTCTTTCTCTCTCCTCCCTCACTTAAATCTAGCATCTGTACTATCTATCTCTAATTAATAAACTTGCTATGTTTCAATAAAAGTTAAACCAGCAAGGCACAGTGGTGCACATCAGTAATTCCAGCGACATGGGAGGGGGAGGCAGGAGGATGGCAAGTTCCCGATCAGAGGCAGTCTGCATAATTGATCAACTAAAAAAAAAAAAAAGTTGAAGCTTCATTGGTAAATCACGTCAATATCATGTAGCCTTTGAAAGCCGTGGTGAGAATGGCACTGTACCTCTGTATTTCTTCTCCCATAGACCTGCAACCTCTGTCTAACCATGAGAAAAATCATCTGATTAATCCAAATTGAGGGATATTCTATAAAATGTCTGGCCACAGCTGGGCATGGTGGTGCATGCCTGTAATCCCAGCAGCTTGGGAGGCGGAGGCGGGAAGATCGCAAGTTCAAAACCAGAGGCAGTTTGCATAACTTAGTGAGACCCTGTCTCAAAAAGTAAAAAAATTGGGCTGGGGGTGCAGCTCAGTGGTCCAGCACTTGCAGAGCATGCAGGCGCGAGGCCCTGGGTTCAACCCCCCCCCCCCAAAAAAAATGCCTGGCCACAACGCTTCAGTACTATTAAAGTCATCAAAAGTGAGGCAAGTGTGGAATTGTCTCAGTCTAGAGGAGCTTAAGAAGGGTGATATCTGAATGCAATATGGTATCCTGGAACAGGATAAACATTGAGTTAAAAAATAAGGAAATCTAAAGAAAGTATTATTGCTGTTGTTGCTATTAGGTGCTGTTGATTGGGGTCCTACTCATAGCGACCCTATGTACAACAGATGAAACATTCTCCAACACTGGGCCGTGCCTGGCACTATTGTCAGTGTGGCTCCGCTATTCATAGAGTTTTCAATGGCTGATTGTTTTTGGCTGTGGGCTGCCAGGTGCTTCTCCCAAGTTTACAGTACCTGGTCTCCAATCCAAGTACTATCCAGGCCCAACTTTGCTTAATTGTCGAGATCTGATGAGATCTGACACTGCAGTGGTATGGCTGTGTGCAAATAAAGTATGGGCCTTACTTAATAATCTTTCAATGTGTGGTTCATATCACAAATGTACCCTAGCAACTTTAGCAGAGAAGTTGTGTGTAAAGTATACGAGAACTGTCTATAGCGAGTTTGCTATTTTGCTGTACATCTACTCTTAAAATTAAAAGTTCACTTTGTTAAAAGGACCTGGAACATAGGAAGTCTGAATAAACACTGCTCTTATTTTTCTACCAAGGTAGTTCTCTAAGTATTTTGTCTCAATTCAAAATGTTTTTCTTTCCCTAAAGCCTTTGGAGGTGAGAAGAGGGTGGTGGTGGAGACCCTTGGCTAATGTTCTGTCAAACTGACATTTGTGGAGCCTGAAGCATTTTCTGCCGCGTGTATGTATGTATATTTAGGTTGGATGCTGGTGTTTGTCATTTCGAAAATGACCCCTTTGTGGAGTCATGCAGAGGTAAAGCAAATCCCTACGTATTGAAACTAGGTAAGTTCTGGATCCATGCAGTAATTCAGAACCACTGCTGTAAAGTTAAGCAGTCTGGTGATCATCACCAGACACAGAGCTTGATATATTAAATTTAGCTCTGGTTGCAGCTGGAGAGAAGCAGTTGGGTCTGGACTTTTAGTGAAGTTCAGAGAGATTTCTGCCCATAGGAGGAAGCTGAATCAGGTTTGAGGCCAAAAAGAGAAGCCAGCAGGCAGCCTTCTGCTGTTGAGTCACCCTGGATAGACAAGGAGAGCAATTATTGCCAGTATTCAGTTTAATCAGCCTTAAAATTATAGACCTCGAAGACGGTCAAACAATATAGCTAGTTATCAACTGGAGTTACATGTAGCTAACTAACAAGTGCCTGAAGACATAGCCCTGTGGCATCCGATCCCATCAGATCTCGGAGCTAAGCAGGGTCAGGCCTGGTTAGTAATGGGATGGGAGACTGCCTGGGAACACCAAGTGCTGTAGGCTTGAGAGATGGATCTGACAATCCACTCCCAAAAATCAATCCGCCATTGAAAGACCTATGAACAGCAGAGAAGCACTGACAATAGTGTTTCACCTGTTGTACATAGGGTTGCTATGAGTCGGATACCAGCTCGACCACACCTAACAACTATCAAGTGGATGGTCATCTCGTATTACTTCATTTTGCGTTATTTTTCATAGTGTAAATGGCCAGCCGTGCTGCTCTGTCCTGTGCCTGGTTCAACCTCTTCACCAAATGGAGGACTCCTCATGACCAGAAAGTGCTGAGATACAGAGAGGAATGGGTCTTGTCCCAGACTTTTCACGTCTCTGACAGTTCCAGTTCTCTTTGTATAAGTTGTCAGACTTGGGGTATGGAATCAACCAAAACGTCCCTCAACAGAGGACTGGATTGAAAAATTCTGCTATATATACACAATGGACAATTACTCAGCAAAAAAGAATGTTATTATGTCATTTGCTGCAAAATGGGTTGAACTGGACAACATCATTCTAAGCAAATTAACCAAATCTCAAAAAGAGAAATATCATAAGCTCTCACTTATATGTGGGAGATAAATCTAACCTAAAGGGAAAAAAAATTAAGGAAGGGGGAAGGAGACAGGGAACAATGTAGATGGGTAAAGGAGACAAAAAACACAAAATACAAGATGCAACTATATGAGTATATAAAAAAAAAGAGCGGAAAAGGGAGGAAGAAAATCAATGAGGCTATAACCCCTGGTTGCATATGACTGTCATTACATATTAATTAAATTTTCTACTTTTCTTCCTCTTTCATTCATCCTGATCTGTAAAAGATGTAAGGTGATGGATGTGGAAGAAAAACTGATTTAACAGTTGCATAATGGATATATAAGTGACTTATTACTCTGTAGTTCCTTAGCATTTACTTTTTTAAAAAGTTGTCAGACTCTGAAATAGATCACTATAAAACTCAGCAGTGGGTCCAGGCCCCCTGTTGGCTGCACATTTACCTGCATCACTCACAGGTGACTGCCCTCTGATGAGAAAGAACAGCACTATCTGGGTTTTCTAAGAAATACAAATTCCCATATTTTAGCATATCATCTCTTCCTATTGAAGCCAGAAGTTAAAGGGATTCTCTTTACACAAAATGTGTATTCCTAAGCTTATGTGCCTCCATATCTTCTTAATTACTCCCACTGAAACAACCTCAGTAGCAGGAGAATTTTTCCATAGTCACATCCACTACAATCCCTCTGATAATTCTCACAGTCATTCTGGGATTAAGGAGTGGTAACTGGGATGGAGAACTGTGAATCACGGTGGAACGCCAAGAAAATATTATTCCCTGAGTCTACCCTTTTTCACATCAAGAAGAGAAGCCACGAAATCAGTGGGGTATGGAGGGGTGTCTAACAGAAATTTCTGAAACCAAATGATCTCCGTGATTCGTGTGAACATTATTTAAGATGTTGGAGTTCTTAAAAGAAAATTGAAGAGTTTAGGTAAGAAATGTGATTCTACACCTGTGTGTGCCTGTGGTGTCTGGTGTATATGCACAAAGGTGAGAAAATAAGAATGGGAAACACTGAAATCTGGATGCCATCATTAAGACCCGTAAATATGTTTTGACTATGAAGAATGTCATATGTACACAAGATGTTGCATTTCAGAGAGAATCTTCAGGGCAGCACAGATTAGAAATATGAACAAATAGGACATTGTGAAATCAGACACAGAAATGAGGTCAGTTCAGAACTGGGGAAAAGGCAGCTTTTGTTCTCTGGGACTTCTTGAATTGTGCAGATTTTTCTCAAGCATTTTTCTTCATTGAGCTGGATCTTGTTAGATTCTACAGAGGTAATTCTTATCCTGCATTTAACCTAATGAGAAAAATAAAATATTTCAAGCCATCAGAAAAGTTAAAAGGCTATTACAATAAACACCTTCTTGAGATTTTCCAAAAAATAAAAAATGGATAGCAATGCATATCTTCCCTTTGTCTTCCAAACATTTCGTGTTCAAATCCTTTCTTTCCAGTCAAACCTGTCCATAAGCAATTTTCACATACTCAAGTGGTCTGCTAAAATCAGAGCATACTTTTTTCCCATTCCTATGCACCCAAAACATAAATGCTATCTCCTCTGTGAACTTTTTATGTACTTCTTAGTGAAAAATATCCCTTTTGAACATTTGGCTTTTTATTTGTCCTGAGATGGTCCCTATCACTGCCATATACCTGTTAGATTTTTATTATTTTCCCACTGTGTTTAGATTATATTTCTTTTTCTTGAATATCCAAGAACACTGTCCTGGCTTCATCAAAATATGCTACATAATTTGTTGTTGTTGTTAGGTGCCATTGAGTCAGGTCCAACACATAGTGACCATGTGTGCAAAAGCTGAAACACTACTCAACACTATGCCATACCTGGCACTCTTGTCAGTGCTTCTCTGTTATTCATAGGATTTTTGATGACTGATTGTTTTGGGAATGGGCTGCCAGGTCCTTCTCCCAAGCCTACAGCACCCTATATTCATTGGCAGTTCTCCCATTCAAGGACTAACCAAGCCTGACCCTGGTTAGCTTCCAAGACCAGACAAGATCAGATGCCAGGATGGTAGAGCTACAGACTGCTACATAATTAGATAGGTTAAAAAAATAACTAAAATATGGAGCAGAAGCCAGGGGAGATTGTCTCTGAGTTTCGAAAAGTAGTCTGTGAACATAGGACACATTCTTTCATCTGAGGTACTGTCTCCCTTCTTCCCTTCCATGTAGCTCACAGCATGCTATGTTCATGGAAGCCAGAGTGAAAGACTTTTATAACAAAGTGTGTCTCCTAAAAATCTCCAGTAACTACACTGAGCTAATGTTTTCCAGTGATTACTTTCTCTGTCTTTAATCCAGTTAATATTAATAGCTAAGTTACCATTTAGTTCAATATGCTCCATTTAGCAAAGAACCTCCATTGTTAAGGTTATCCAGCATGGTTCTACTTATAATAGATACCCAACCTGTATGTGGGGACCTTTACATATGTTAATAATTTGCCTAATCCTCATAACTTCCCTTGGAGGTGGGTATTACCATTATTTCCAGTCCACAGATAAGGAAGTGGAGACTCAATGAGGTCACCTCTTTTCCAAGCAGAGCCAGGATTTGACTCTGGATGGTTCTTGCTCCAGGACCCTTGCACTAAACTTCTCTGATCTTAGATGACACCAGGCAAAAGACCAAATAACATGTGCTCTTTTTACTCTCATACATAGTCACCACTCTAGGCCACTCTTACTGCCACTGAAAGAAAAAAAATATTCTTATTTTCCTCAAAACAGTATGTTCAGATGAGGTTATATTGGGATCCATATTCTGAGAAATATACAGTTCCTCTAAAATATTGTCAGTGTATTTAAGGAAGTTGTATGTGTGTAAGTTAAGAACCCAGAGTTTTTCTTTAAGGTAGCACACATATAATCATACTCATTATGAAATAGTCAGGCTGTAAGTACTGATGCTTTACATGGCTTAATTCATTTAATCCTCACAAAAAATATATGAAGAAGATGCTGTTGTCTTCAAGTGACAAATGCAGAGAGTGAGGTCAAATGAGTGAAGTGACTTCGTTATGTTGGCATGATGAGTAGGTGCCCAGCCATTGGTCAGACAATGCGGTGTGAGGGTCCACCAAGTACAGCCTCCAAGCTAGGGTACCTCTTGGGTGCTTGCTTTTTTAATCTTCCAAATTAAATAGATTTCAGACAAAATCTCATACAGAGGACAGAAAATTTAAAGAGGATGTGAGCTAGGTTAAAAAAGAGTCTTCACTGAAACTGAAAACACACACCCCAAAAAATGAGAGGAAAGTGACTTTCCCCATTTTTGTCTCTGATGATGGGAAGAAATGGGAGATAAACTGGGAAGAAGGAAATTAAGGACCATTTCAAGGGTTTAGGGGAAAAAAGAAAGGAACTGAAAACCAATACAATTATGCAGTAAGCATATGTTCAACATTTTCAGACACTGCCCAGTTATTTTCTAAAAGGATCTTGCCATTGTACATTCCCACCAGGGTTCTGGTTTCTCTACATCTTTGCCCATTCTTTTCTTTTCTTTTCTTTTCTTTTTTTTTTCTCTTTTTCTTTCAGTACTGAGGATTGAACCCAGGGCCTCACACTTGCATGCTCTGCAAGTGCTGGACCACTGAGCTGCACCCTCAGCCCAATATTTTTATTTTTTGAGACAGGATCTCACTAAATTATGCAGACTGCCTCTGGTCTCGAACTTGTGATCCTCCTGCCTCCGCCTCCCAAGCTGCTGGGATTACAGGCATGAGCCACCGCGCCCGGCATCTTTGCCCATTCTTGATGTTGTTGTTGTTGTTGTTAGGTGCTGTCAAGTTGAGTCCCATTCTTGATAGATGAGTCTTTTTATAGGAGTCATTCTAATAAGTGTATACTGTTTTTAATCTATACTTATCATTTAATTTAACTGAGGTTTTCATTTATTTCCCCAGTGATAAATGATGTTGCACATCTTTTCCCATGGTTATCTTATATGCCCGCAACTTCTTATTGAACCATCCACCCAAATCATTTGCCTGGATTTTTTTACCTGGGTTGTTCTCTTAGTAACAAATGTTAAGGGTTATAGCCATTTCACTCTTACCCATTTACCCAAGAGAAAGGAAAATTATGTCCCGCAAAGACATGAGCATTCATAGCAGATTTATAGGTAGTAGTCAAAAAACTAGAAACAACCCAAATGTGCATCAATAAGTGAATGGTTAAATAATGGCAATATGACCATATAATAAAAAGGAACAAAACAGTAGTATGCACAAACCCATGGATGAATTCATGAGTGAAAAAAGCCAGAGTAGCTGGGTGCCATGGTGCACACCTATAATTCCAGTAACTTGGGAGGGTGAAACAGGAGGATCACAAGTTTGAGGCCAGAGGTTGCCTATGCAACTTGGAGAGTCTCTGTCTCAAAAATGAAAAAAAAAAAAAATTAAGAGGGTGCGGGCAGAGCTCACTGGTGGAACACTTGCCTCGATGTGCAAGGTCCTTGGCTCAACCATCAAGTACTGCAAGAAATAAGAAAAAAGAAAAGAAGGGAATGAGTGAGGCAGGGAGAGCTGAGGGAGGAAAGGAGAGAGAGAAGGAAGGAAGGAAGGAAGGAAGGAAGGAAGGAAGGAAGGAAGGAGTATAGAGAGTAGGATTCTATTTAGAGAAAATTCTAGAAAATACAAATTAATGTACAATAGTAGAAGACATATCAGTGATTATGTGAAAAAGGAGAAGTAGAGGAGGCAAATTATAGAATATCAAAAGGTCATTGTGAAGATGATAAATATGTTCACTGTCTTAACTATGGTGATAATGTCATGCCTATATACTTAGACCAGAACTTATCCAATTGTAGATTGCAAATATGTGCAGCCTATTGTCTGTCAGGAGCTGGGGTTTAGCTCAGTTGGTAGAGTGCTTCTCTGCACTCTCTGAGGACCTGGGTTTGATCCCCAGCACGCTCAAAATGGGAGAAGGAGGTGGCAATCCACTCCAAAGCAATCCCAAAGTAATCAGCCATTGAAAACCCTGTGAAGATCACTATGAGTCAAACCCAATTCTATGGCACATAATAACAACAACATTATATGTCAATGATGGTTCAATAAAAGAATTAATATTTTAGAAAGAAATAAAGAAATTGTGAGTAATACTTTGATTTCCACATCTGAGCACTACCCAGGGGTTTTGGTACATAAAGTAATTTAAAATAAAGGTTGTTATTGTTAGGTGCCATCCAGTCAGTCTCTGACTCACAGCGACAGTACATACAACAGGTGAAACACTATTGTCAATGCTTCTCTGCTGTGTATAGGGTTTTCAATGGCAGATTGATTTTTGGGAGCAGGTTGCCAGGTCCATCTCCCAAGCCTATAGCATCTAGTGTTCCCAGGCGGTCTCCCATCCAACTACTAACCAGGCCCGACCCTGCTTAGCTTCCAAGATCTGATGGGATCCGATGCCACAGGACTACGGCTGCAGGCCTAAAATAAAGGTTGTTGTTGTTGTTAGGTGCCATTGAGTCAGACTCATAGCGACCCTCATAGGGTTTTCAATGGCTGACAGTTTCGCGATTGCCTTGGGAGTGGGTTGCCACGTCCTTCTCCCATTTTGCGGTGCTGGGAATCGAACTCGGGACCTCAGAGACTGCAGATCAGGAACAATGAATTCCCCTTAAGAAAGGATGGAGGAATATAGAACACTTTATGGCTTTAAATTCTTTCTAATTTTCTATGAAGTGAAATTAGTGATTAAGGAGCAAGGAGAGCTTCCATAAAATTCAATTCACAAGACCTTATTTGGTGATGAGCATTCTTATTGTTGTTGTTGTTAGGGGCTGTCCAGTCGGATTGCCTCGGGAGTGGATTGCCACATCCTTCTCCCATTTTTCCAGTCTAGAAATCAAACACAGGACCAGGGAGACTGCAGAGCTGTGCTCTACCAATTGAGCTAAATCAAACCCCCGATAACCGTTCTTAGAGCCATTTAAATGGAGTTTCTAGTCTAGAAAAAATCCCTGTTCTACTCACACCAAATAGGTACTACTTTGTTCATACAAAACATTAACTGCATTTTATAGATCTCTCTCATATACCACAATAGTCCATTTCTGAATATTTATCATGCACCTCTTTTTATACTGAATATTTAAAACGTATATGCTTAGAATACTGCTTTTACACATTTTCTAAAATATTTTTAACTTACATAAAAAGAATAACAAAATACATGCTTGTATAATAAAATGTCATTTGGGACACATTAGCAATACCTCATGAATTTTCAGACCTAATTCCAGACTCTATAAACCTGAATTTATTAAGGAATAGTAACCACTTTTTGAAAAAACATTTTGCTATTTTTCCCAAGATGTGCAAGGAAGGAGAACCACGATTCAATGGAGTTGGGAAATGACACCAGAGTAAAGGAATTTATCTTTCTGGGGCTTACTCAGTCCAAAGACCTGAGCTTGGTCTTATTTCTTTTCTTGAGTTTTGTGTACGTGACGACTGTGCTAGGCAACCTCCTCATCATAGTCACCGTGACCTGGGAGTCCCGCCTCCACACCCCCATGTACTTCCTGCTCCGCAACCTCGCCACCCTGGATATCTGCTTCTCTTCCATCACTGCTCCCAAGTTCTTGGTGGACCTTCTGTCAAAGACAAAAACCATTTCCTACACCAACTGCATGGCGCAGATGTTTTTTTTCCACCTGCTTGGCGGGGCAGACATTTTTTCTCTGTCTGTCATGGCCTTTGATCGTTACATAGCCATCTCCAAGCCCCTGCACTACGTGACCATCATGAGTAGTAGGCGATGCTCGGCGCTCATCGCAGCCTCCTGGGCGGGGGGCTTTGTCCACTCCATCGTGCAGATTGCCCTCTTGCTCCCACTCCCCTTCTGTGGACCCAATGTGCTTGACACTTTCTACTGCGATGTCCCCCAGGTCCTCAAGCTCGCCTGCACTGACACCTTCACTCTGGAGCTCCTGATGATCTCCAACAATGGCCTGGTCACTACCCTGTGGTTTATCTTCCTGCTTGCGTCCTACACAGTTATCCTAATGATGCTGAGGACTCAGGCAGGGGAGGGCAGGAGGAAAGCCATCTCCACCTGCACCTCCCACATCATGGTGGTGACCTTGCATTTTGTCCCCTGCATCTATGTCTATGCCCGACCCTTCACTGCCCTCCCCACATATAAGGTCATCTCTGTCACCTGCACTGTCATCTCTCCTCTCCTGAACCCCTTGATCTACACTCTGAGGAACCATGAGATGAAGTCAGCCATGAGGAGACTGAATACAAGACTTGTGCCTTCTGAAAGGAAATAGAGAAATAATCCCCAACTCTTAATCCCTGAGGACTCTTCTTATTGTGTTCCCCATAGAATCATATATGCAAATTCATTCTCAATTAACCAACTACACTTTCTAGGTAACCACGTTTTCCTCAATTTAGGTTAAATTAATAGGTAACCAATTACTCAAGTTTCTGTTCTGCATGAAGTAACCAGTGTTATGGAATTGAGTTTACTGATTTATTTTCAAAGACCAAAGTAACTCTCTGTCAATATGGACAACTCTATGACTAAATCTAACTCCTTTTTGAGAAGATAAGAAAACAACAACCTAGAGAGAAAAAGTAATTTTTTCAAGTTCTTAAATCAAGTGAATTATAGAGACATCAAAACCCAATCCATTGTTCTTCTGCCACATGAATCTAATTTCTTACATTGTTGTCTCTCTCTTTTCCAAATTATAATCCTATTCCAAGAGATCTCATGATCAGTGCCTCTGAAGTACATATACATGAGTGTGGATGGTCTATCACTGATTGAAAGATTTGCCTCTGCTTAATTAAACTCCATACAGATTAGGAGATACCGAGAACTTCCAAAGTACATCATGGTTTCTCTCCTAGATTCCTACCAAGAATAAAGAAGTTTGGAGAGATTTTCCATAATGGCCTAAAGACATTATCTTAAAGCAGAATGAGATATGCTAGATTCACATTCTTGTGATAAGTTTAAGCAAAAGTAGGAAACACAGGACCCCACATATTAATCCATTCCTACTACCCAAAGAATTTTTTCCAGTTGCAGGTTTACCCGGATCAATCTCAGCGTGGCTTCACTACTCACATTTCTTCCAACAGGAAAGAAAGAGAGAGAGAGGGAGAGAGACAGAGAGAGAGAGAAAAAAAGATAAAACTCTAACCAGTCTATGTTAAACTGTTGATATTTATGAAAAGGCCATATAATCCAGTGTTACTGTCTGGGAAAGTAGTAAACTAGGCATCTGAAAGTCGTACTTCCAGAGTTATACATACATGGGTCTAAATCCTATAGCTGCCACCAGCTTTGCAAGTGTGAGCATGTCATTTCATCTCTCCAAAAGTCATTGTTCACCTGAATGAGGACACTTATCCACCTCATGGAGTTGTTGTAAGTTTAAAACAAGATGGTATATATGAAACATAAGCTATTTGGCACACAGTAAATGCTTAGTGAAAGGCAAATGTCACTATTAACATCCCCACTGGCCTATTATACTCTTATCCTATATGACCCTCATTATTTTTAAAACATGAGAGAGTAGAAAAGATGGGCATGTACATGGAAATATATATTTTTTTAATTAGTGACTTTCTATCATTAAAGCATTATGGTAGCCTTGCTTGCCAGTTATGAAGCTCAAAGAGTCACCTTGAAGCTGGTGAGAGATACAGTACAGAAGTTTCAGATCAAAAGAAATTCATGAGTCAAAGATAAACCCTGGCTTTGAGAGATGATCTAGGCAATTAGATCAAGAAGACAGCAGCAATGCGATAGAACACAGAGTCCAACAAAAATTAGCCAAAGCATAGAGAGTATTGAAGACAAACTCATTTATGTCCCTCGTTGGATCACTCCTGGCCACAGAAGCATCAATGATGCTTAGGAACAACTGTCTTCAATGTTTATTATTTCTTTCCACCTGACCCACCAATTCTAACTTTTTACAATATTAACCTGCTTCCCAAAGCACAGAAATTCTAAGAACAGTTCACACTTGCTGAGTCACTAATCCCTGGGTCCTGCTACCTTTGCCCAAGTACCTGTGGTCTCTAGGGTCCATTTGTTGTTGTTGTTGTTAGGTGCCGTCGAGTCGAGTCCGACTCACAGCGACCCTATGTACAGCAGATCGAAACACTTGCCAATTCTGTGCCAGGCAAACGATCTTATTTATGTTTAAGCCCATTGTTGCAGACACTGTGCCAATCCATCTGGTGGAGGGTTTTCCTCTTTTGCATTGACCTGCCACTCTCCCAAACATGATGTCCTTCTCCAGGGATTGATCTCTCCTGACCACATGTCCAAAATATGTAAGATGCAGTCTGCCCATTCTTGCTTCCAAGAAGCACTCTGGTTGCACTTCTTCTACGACAGATTTGTTGGTTCTGTTGGCAGTCCATGGTATAGTCAATAGACTTCTCCAGCACCACAATTCAAAAGCATCAATTCTTCTCCCAGCTCCCTTGTTCATTGTCCGGCTTTCACAACCATATGATGCGACTTACAATACTATGGCATGAGTCAGATGCACCTTCATCTTCAATGTGACATCTTTGCTTCTCAATACTCTAAAGAGATCTTTTGCCACAGCTTTTCCTAGAGCAATGCATCTTTTGATTTCTTGACTGCTGTTTCCATGGGTGTTGATTATAGAGCCAACCAACGCAAAATCTTGGACAACCTCAATCTTTTCTCCATTTATTATGAAGTTGTATACTGACCCAGTGGTAAGGATTTTTGTTTTGTTGTTTAGTCGCAACCCATATTGAAGGCTATGATCTTTGATCTTCATCAGTAAATGTTTTAAATCCTCTTCACTTTCAGCAAGCAGAGTTGTGTCATCTGCATAACACAGGTTGTTAATGAGTCTTCCTCCAATCTTGATGCCGCGTTCTTCCTCATAAAGTCCAGTTTCTCGGG